>JAODUP010000169.1:415000-462500 GCA_025642065.1 Paralvinella palmiformis
TGTCTTACTGTCGGATGTGTCTAACAGACACATCCGACCAACTTGATCGTCTGCTGGCTTTGTCTTCAAGACAAAGTTTGGTACTAAATACCTCCAATAAGTAATGTATACTAGTTAAATTACCAATTGCCGATAAGGCATATTTTATTATATTATATTTAGCCAAAAAATAGATATTTGTTGTTTGTCTTCGGGAATAGTCGATGTCAAATTTCTGGCGCTAGGATAATCCTGCAGCTGGAGAACCAAATGCCCCCCCCCCACACACACACACATATATATATATATATATATATATATATATATATATATACTTGTGTCTAACTCAAACCATGACTTTTATGATCTCGTACATTTATATCATGAGATTGTGTAGTTGTGAGGTTTTGAGGTTGTGGGGATTGTGGGGAAATCTAAGCACTTTTATGGATGATTATCATTCAAGGACAAATCCATTTCCGTTCCACGTCCGCGATCGCTATGCGATGTATGTGTACATATATTATTGTTAGTATGTGGGATTACGAGTGGATACATATCTAAATCATTTAGACGTCTACAATATCACGACACAGTCCTGAACCACTTCCATTTTGTGAACACGTGATAAAGTATTGACCATACTAGATGTAAGATACACGTGAAGAACCGAATGGTAATTCAACGGGACAAAAATTATGAAGTCTCTGTACTCGAAAAAAAAAAGGTATTTGTACAACTACAAGTACATGGATGTAGATCTGTCACAAGTACATGTACATGGAGATAGATCTGTCTGGTGTTGTGGAGGCAGATAAATATTTCTCAAATTCTCGTGTCTTATATCTAGTTTCTATAATGTCGCATGTCTATTCGTCTTCTACATTTACCCTAATATATAGTTTGATTGATTGTTATTGATGTAAAAAGTTTTACAAATCATGAATGATCTACGTATGTTTTTTCTTTGTTTTTTTATACATTGGTGAGATAATAGCTGAGAAGCTAGATGGGCCTCGTCCGAAACCCAAGATGATCGACTGTGGACATTTTGTGCCAAAATAAAAGGCAAATTCATCATAATAACTGCAATATGTATCATGCGGCTCTAATATATGTATAGTGAAACCAAAGGAACCTCATTTGTTAGTTTGAAGGGCCACTCAAAAAAATTATTTAGCTCCCCCACATTCTTATATATATATATATATATATATATATATATATATATATATATATATATATATATATATATATACTTGAATATCTAGCGAATGTAGTAGGGCGCCTCCGTGGTCTAGCGGTAGCGTGCTGGACCACAGATCACTACCACCCGTGTTCGAATCCCGGCGTGGGCATATCTGAAGGTTGTTTCGTCTTTCACTTCGTCTCATTACATTTGGAGGTCGCTCGGCCCATTTAGCCTACCTTGTGCACAAAAGTGGCCGTAAAACATCAATCATCATCAATCATCATCATCTAGCGAATGTAGTAAGAATAAATGTGCAACTGAATGTAGTGGGGTGATCATGGGGGGAGGGGGTTGAACTTTGTGTACTAGGGGATACATATATGGTTGCCAGCGACTGGGAAACATAGTTTGTTATTTCAGTAAATATTGAAGTCTCCAGTGAAGCAAGCTGTGGTGTATTTCCAGTAAGAACCTGTTGCGGATGTGGTTCCTCTTAGCTTGGTTGGGGTGAAAGGTGGCAAGACAGTGTATTTGGGGCTAAATAAAGGCACTTTCGGGGGTTTTGAATAAGACTGGTCAGTTCGTTTATTCCTCAGGTTGTTTACGTATGCATGAAGGTTGTGTGCTCCTGCCAATCATAATTATGGCGACTATTAGACTAATATTAATGGATTTGAAACCTGACATGTTCGAAGTGATTCAAGAATGACGCAGATAGTGTTATTTCCGGTCTGCTGCGTCTTTGGCATTTTCTCTTTCTGTGTGTGTGTGTGGGGGGGGGGGCAATCCGAGCTAAATATGTTCCTTCGTATGGAGATTAGTGTATACGGTATGTCGATGAAATGTGAACCGAAAAAAGAATGCAATTCAATTTTTTTCAGATGATTATAAAAAAGGCACAAAGAAATGATTTCATAAGGTTACGGATACGGGATGTTGACATGGTAACAACCGACATAGAAGGTAGAAAAGGTACATGAAATGAAGAGTGTAATTTAACAATAGCTTCACACTTTGATTCTGACATCTGAAATTGTATTTTTAATGAAAAATAAACTTTTTAAAAACCAAACCGTTGTTTCTATGTATTGATGATTATGTATATTTGGGGTGCCATCATTAGCCTCTCCACCCTTATGTTTGGGCCACCGTTGAACAGACTGAATGGTTTGCCGACGTTGAGCCAACGTTAGACCGCTGGACAATATTACGTCGGACTAGAGGCTATTGTCACCGGTAGGCCGACAAAGTGATATATGGCGGGCAGCCAGCCGCCCGACAGCGACATGCTATCTGGATAATAATCCTTCTTGATATCTAGTTATTATAATTTTGTAAAAAAAGAATATCTATATATGCATATATGAAATTGTATAGATTTGTAATGAATATTTTTATCGTGCTTTACCAAAGTTAAGAATGGCACACATGAGTTTGTTTACCCATATTCCAAGATGGCCGCCAAACCGTGTAGACGTGGATTCTACATCAACAATGAAATGCAGTAAACTGTTTCTTTAAAGGCAAGAAGCCTCACAATTTTATAACCAGTGCAATAAACTCTCATATTTCAAATCATCTACAAGTATTTGTATTCACTACGAAAAAACCAGCCAGAAACCTGAGGAACCACTCAAGATTAAAAGTCGCTCAATTACAGATAACACAGTCGAAATAATTAAAACTAAATTGGATGAATATAGATGGAACATTCTGTCCACTATGTTTCCAATTAATGTTATTCCTATTTCGTTAAAATATTATTGATGAATATGCGCCAGAAAAAGAAATAATTATTGAGAAAAAGAATTTTATCTGTGAAGAGTAGATGACAACTGGCTGAATAAAATCAGCCAGAACAAGAAATATATTACATAAGAAAGTTCTAAAGACTAACACAACTGTAACATATTGGAACAAATTGATTGAATATAGAAATCAATTTAATCTAATTAAGATAATAGCAAAAGAATCATATTTCAAACAATTACCGGAACAATACAGGAATAATATACAGAAAACGTGCGAGTCATTAACACTCTGATATGTAAAACTAGGAATAAACTTTTGTAATTAACGGATGAAAATAAATTTGTCCTGATAATATTTTTAATGGTTTTTGTAAGTACTTCACAAATGTAGGTAAACACCTAGCTGAAAATATCCCTGATAGGAAAAAGCATTGTACAGAAAATATGAATACGAATGCAAATATAAATTCTATTTATTTAACACTAACAAGCTCAGAAGAAATTTTAAAGATCATTACTAGCATGAAAGGTGAAAAGTGTAGTGGACATGATGATGTTTAACTCCATTTTACTGGAAAATACAACTATCTGTGTGCGTTCCATTAACATCAGTAATTAACTAATCTTTGGAGACTGGAGAAATCCCAAACATAAGGAAATTAGCTAAGATTGTACCCACACACAAGTCCGAAAATAAAGAATAATTTAATCATTATAGACCAGTGTCGTTATTGCCGTGTATATATAAAAATATTAGAGAATGTTATTCATAAGTGAATTCCGGTGGTCTAGCGGTTAAACGCCGGGCACTTGGTGCAAAAAAAAATCACAGGTTCCATCCCGACAAGGGGTCGAAACTTTTCCAGATATTAATATCGTATAATGGCGCTGCCGTCTCCACTGTCAATATGGATTTCGACCGAAGCAAAACACGAGAAATGCTATTACTGTACCGAGCAATGATATTATTACGACTTTGGAAAGGTTTTTGATACGATAAATCATATGACAATAACAGCAAAACTAACCCACTTTGGTGTCAGAGGAGTAGCCCTGGGATGGTTCAGAATCTATTTATCGAAACAGTCATCGAAAACAATAGCCGCCGGGGCAAGGTTTTCTCCACCGAACACGCCATATATTCAAAGTTTATTTTGAATTAATCTCCGCGGGGAAGCTATAAATTATAGACCATATGCGTCTCCCTCATTTGAGGTTGTCAGCCACGTTAAAAACTGCCATTTCAGCCATTATTATTATTATTATTATTATTATAGAAATAAATTTTAACACAAAATATGAAAATCAAATACACGGTGCACAAGAGTGAACAAAATTCACTGCATCCACAGACATGTGCTGCCACCTTCACTAAACAAAGCCCTGGTTCAACTTCAGCAAAAGCTAACTCTTAAAGTTGGTGTTGCTGATGCAATTAAAAACATTAATTACGATGAATCTTAGAAATAGTTGGGTTCAGCTGAAAGATTATATAACAAGGTGAGCCTTCAAAAATGGGTTAGAAAAATTATGACGATTCTTGAATATCACTGAATATAAGTTGAAATGTATATACCAAATGTTAACATTCTTACAAATCTCATTCCAATACCACATTTTATTAAAATATATTTGTTTACCATAAATTCATCAAAGATACGCAACCTGGTGACAACTTGTAATGATAATTTGTAGCAACTGTATCAAATGCCTCTTGAATCACAGGCTATGTTATGACTAAATAAGTAACGAAAATATAGCGAAGTAAACGAAAGTAACGAACTACAAAGTAGCGTAGTTAGTTGAAATCTTCCAGGTAATTGAAATAAACTACTCAAGTAGAGTAACGAAGTAGTTTTACTTCATGACACCCCTGTTGGAGGGGGGGGGGATGAGTAAATGTTAAATAGGGTATCTGCATGAGCTAGCAATATTATTATCTTAATGCAGTTGATTGTTTATTGAGATGAAACTAATTGTTGAATTAAATGTTGGAAAGGGGGTTATTAGACTCGACATATCAAGGATAGGGCTGACGCTAACTCCGCTGTCGTTTCCTTCATAAATCATGCCGAGATGTCCAGTCTCTCTTGTACTGTTATGTCTGCCATTGAGAGGATGGGGGGGGGGCTCTGTCCTAGGTATGGCATATTCTCTGTGCTCTCCTTTTTGATGGCTTCTCCGTGGCCTAGCGGTAGCGTGTTGGATCACAGATCGCCACCACCCGTGTTCGAATCTCGGAGAGGGCATATCTGGAGGGTATTTCGTCTTTGACTTCGCTTCATTACCGTTGGAAGTCGCTCGGCCCATTTAGCCTACCTTGTGCACAAAAAGTGGCCGTAAAACATCAATCATCATCCTCTCCTATGTGAAGACTTAGGTAAACTGTTTGTTCAGTATGTCCGACCTATTTTCTCCAGGACCTCGGAAACTTATGTAAATGGGTACAATAATAGATTAATTATTTTCCTGAATGAATCTAAAGATATACATCAATGTATAAAAACACAAGAGATTGAGCCTTAATGGGTTTTCTACAGTCAACTACATTATTGTATAAACATATATACCAAGCATGCAGCTACACATTCACATACATGACCGCATAAAAGAATCGGTAACTTTTGTTGATAATAGCATTTAGTCAAATGTGTAATATATATATATATATATATATATATATATATATATATATATATATATATATATATATATATATATATATTATTTGCACAAGAATTTATTACCTTTTTTACCGTAAATGTCACCACATAATTTATATTATTTACACCACTGATGGATGTGGTTTTATTTCACCAAAAATTACATGAATCAGCACTGAATTAAATATTAATGATTTTCCTGGAGTTAGCTTTCTTTATTTTAAATAACAAGTAGATATATTAACAATGATATTACAAAATATTAGATCTTAATTAATTTGGCATCTATAGAAATTTATTATTATTATTATTATATTTATTATTATTATTATTATTATTATTATTATTATTATTATTATTATTATTATTATTATTATTATTATTATTATTATTGCAGCTCGCAGTTTGTTGAACACGTTGTCGACGGATATTGGAAATGCGTCGTCTTTTTAGATTTACTTTCACGGATACATAAAGATTACCGTTCAAATATCTTATCCGGTTTTGACAGACATGTTATTTGTGGGTGTCATTGTAAAGCATTTTAAACTGTAATTATTTTAGGCTGATGATTCAAAAACATGCAGCAACCTTTACAAACAAAAAAACATCATGCTTAAGAGAAACATATCGATGTTTATATATCAGATTCTTGACAAAAGTCAGATGTGTGTGCGCGCGTGTGTGTGTGTTGTGTGCGCGTGTGCGCGTGTGTGTCTGTGTGATGATGATGATGATGATTGGTGTTTTACGGCCACTTTTGTGCACATGGTAGGCTAAATGGGCCTAGCGACCTACAAAGGTAATGAAGCGAAGTCAAAGATGAAACACCCTTCAGATATGCCCACGCCGAGGTTCGAACTCGGGTGGTAGTGATCAGTTTGTTAGGACTTATAATTCCCACCCGTTGGTAATATACAGTTCACAATAACGTGGGTTGTTAATAATTAATATATACTATAAACACACTTAATCGTTGTAGTGATTTGTTGTACGGGGCATCTTATTGTTTTAAAGTAAGTTTGTATATGTAATGGTTGAATGGACTAGCTGATACTTCATATGTATGTATAACCCTTACTTTCCGAATAAATAACACTGTTTATATTATATATACTCAGTAGTGGATTCATTAGGATGCCCGTGGGTCTGATCCACACTCCCACCCCAAATTAAAATATTTTAGTTCATAATAAGAAACGTTTGTTATTTCAAATGTCTTTACTCACATATCGTATGTAACATTATGGATAATGATATTGTTTACTGTTGTATAAATGACCCTTTCCCCGTGGAATCGTCTAATTGGATTGTTAATTTAAGATTTAAGATTTTTTACATTTTTTACATTTTTGGAGATATCTAGATGTCTAGCTACGATAAACTACCATTTTCACAGACATAATCATATAATATGGTTGAAGACGTTTTTTCCCTTAATAGTTCGATTAATGATTTTCACAAAAATTGGCAAAGAGTGTACATAATTACCCCCCAAAAGTGTGTGTTTGTGTGTGTGTGTCACTTTGAAGTGCACATGTATGGAATAGGAAATCTTTGACACCAATCTATCCAGCCAAGTTTTGAGGCGACATGAAAAATTAAAGCAAATGTTTTTAGATCGCTTTTCTGATAAAAAGAAAATATCAAATATTTAGTTATCATCTAATTCTGGAAATGAAAACAAAATTAAACCTCTGAATATCTTTTACAGCTGTCTGAGGGAATCCGATAAATAAACTGTGAAACTGCTGTATGACTTTACAAGTTAGGGGTGGATAGCCCCCAGTACATTAGTTCTTATCAATCTCGTCAGAATTTAATTGATGGTGAAAATCCTGTATTATAGACCTAATTTGTATTTATTTATTTTGATAACCATAATAATTATGTTCTGTTTTGTTAGGTAAAAGGAAAAAAATTCATAATCAATTAAAAATTCCCATTACGGAATTTTGTATAACGAAACATGACTGAGGGTTTCTCGAAAAAGGGGCGATTGTGGCGCCACCAAGAATTAGCTCAATAGCCTAAATAGGAAATTCTAGTTTCTTTTCCTGCTATGATTCCTGGCAGATAAAACTAAATTCATTTTAATGTTTTAATTTAATAATTAAATTCTGAAACGATATAGAAGTATATTTTGTTTTCTTAATAAAAATGGCATAATCTCGACAATATTCCTTAACTTCCGGTGGGCATGAATTTATTTGATTTGCGAGCCTGACGTTCGGAATCAAAACAGAACCACGTTTTTAGAGAAGTGTATAAACATTTTAGTTCAATGTATCCTCGGTTTCGTCCGCCTATGAATGCTGACCCTCCAAGAGGGACTCCCGGACCGTTTAACAGACAATGGCAGGGTTTCGAGGAGCCGTCATATCGCCAGAGACCACCATTTATACCATTTTCTCCGCCACATGTCGCTGGTCGATTTGCCCCATTCAGACCCAATCATGCAAATGTTAACGATTACCCACAACAATATCACGATAAACGACGAGGCTGTGATTCACAATGGCCTAGACCTAGACATAACGCTGCTCCATTCCGGGGACACCAGCCAGAGGATGTCAACCCGACAGACTTTCCAGATCGTAACCATTTTAGAACGGCACCGTATGCCAGAGGCAGGGCCGACCGCTTACAGTATCATCATGATAATAATCCTGATTATGATGGCGGGGAGACACCAGGCCCATGGAGAGGTAGAGGAGGATTTGGAAGAGGGATGAAAAGATTTCCTAATACTAATAGAAATATGGACGTACCACAGAAGGTGCATATATTTAACTGATTACGTAGTGAATAATAATGTCTTGTAAAATGTATTTTGGACTTATTCGCTACAAACTTAAGGCATGTTAGAATTCACGCTCTGAAGTGACTGTAGTAGCCACTACCCTCAATATGTTTAAATCTAGGCTTGTAAAGAGTGACAGATAATAAGACGTGTGCACCATAGGTGTACAGAGTGGAATACCAGACAGTCTCTGCCCCAAATAACAGTTGAGTAAATAGTATTTTAAATTAAATGAAATCCAGGGAGATATCACAGATTTAGTCCAATGCACAAGTCTAGATATGAATATTATAGTTATAATTAACCATTATACATTTTAACCGATTGTATAGTTAATAATTTAGTTACAGAGTAAATGCAATACTATAATGGAGGTAGCAACATCACAATAATATACATCTGTAATTAAGTATTCAGTAACCAGATTTGTAATATTTTAGTGCTTGAAAAATAGTCACTTAAGTTATTTCAGCATCTAGTAATCAGTGCTGAACTTAGTGTGTTAATTTATATTTTGGCCTTTTGCTAAAGTTTACTACCATTGCACATGTGCAAAGAAAGTACCAGACCAGGTATTATTCCAAGAGAGATGTTGATTACAGGGAATACAGTTTAAATTGGGTGAATTTACTCTTATCCATAAACTTTGGAATTCACCTGTTCTTTAATTACGTTCTGCTGCTGGTAGTTGAAATTAACCAATTGTCAGCGTTTAAAATAAGGCAATTAAGTTGAAATGGCGATGATTACAGCAATAAGTTCTCTTGTGAAAAGTTTGTTTCCTAGCCAAATATTATTAATGTTCAATCACTATCAACAAATTTGGTAACTTTTATTGTACTACTTTTATAATTACGATACATTTTAATGAACATGTTATAATTTTGTATGTAGTTCTAGGACACGGAATGACCTAAATTGTGCCGATGTGTCATAAAATAACACTCATCCATCTTATATAGAGTATAATTTTTATGACACTCACCCATCGCGGGGCGCCTCCGTGGTCTAGCGTTAGCGTGTTGGACCACAGATCACTCCCACCCATGTTCGAATCTCGGCGTGGGCATATCTGAAGGTTGTTTCGTCTTTCACTTCATCTCATTACCTTTGGAGGTCGCTCGGCCCATTTAGCCTACCTTGTGCACAAAAGTGGCCGTAAAACATCAATCATCATCCACCATCGCTTTTTTTATGTAAATGGTTATGTTACATACAAGAAACAGGAAGTTTGTAGCTTTTGGAATACTGGAAATAATTATCAAGCCAAACCGAGAACTGAATTAGTAATAATGTAACATAGTGTTTAATGCTGAAAATTATCTAGGAAAGGTTTTAACACAATTATATTGTGTCTGTATATTGTTGATTTATTTTTAATATCAGTTAAATAAAACTAATCGATAGCTAATTAAACATGTCCCTAAGTGTTTTCTTTCTTAAGTTGTATTTTATGTTTTTTAGAAAAAGAGAAAAATTAAAGAAAAGCCAACGGGAGATTCATGTCCTTTCTATTGTGAAGCTTGTGATAGAGGTTATCAAGTCGAGGAAAAGTATAAGGAGCATTTATCAACACATATCAAAGTAGGTATTATGTGGTGTGATTGATATCATTAGAAACTAATAGTAATAGTTTGTTTTGTGAAAGAAAATATCAGCGAACATATATTTAAAAACTTATTTTGTATTCTAGTGTGGCTGGGATGGGTGCCCCTATGTGGCTGCTGCAAAACTTGTACAGATTCATCGTGATCAGGTATTATACCATATTTCATTTTTATACTGATAATAATAATGTTTGGTTTTAACGAGATTACTTTCAGTGTCGTTGGTCTGGGTTAATGTACACACGCAAAGACAAAATAAATTGAAGAAAATATAGTAAAATATTTAGATGAAGTTAGATTTAGATCTGTTATCCCAATTACATAGATTGACGGAATATGTGTAGGAATTATTGACTGCCATATGCTTAATTAGGAGTATAGCTTGATATGAACAAATGAAATAATTGTGCTGAGGAATAGTGAACTATTTTCTTATGCTGTCTGTTATATAGTCTTTATTCTTATACATTTCTATCCCATAACTTAACAATTCTTTATTTATTTGCTATGATTCGATTGGTTTTTGACTGCGATAAGGAAGTGACAGTGAAGTCAGATGGAGATGTTAATATGAATAATTAATGCAGAGCTCTTGGTAGCATCATAGTGAGCAAAGAATGGTCAACTTTAGAAATTGTTTTGTTTTCTTCGTAGCAACATCGCACAGGTTTGGCCAAGAAAATATGGCAGTTGGAGACGAGGGAAGATATAGACAAGTGGATTGCAGAAAGAAAAAAGTAATCCATTTATTGTAATTATTTTGTTTATTGAACGACTGGCGTAAATTGGACAAAATGTTGACATGTCTAGTCCATTTCTGTAGCTTATTAAATACTTTAGTAGTAGTGATCCTTTTTCATTGCTAAAGTTTCTACCTATCTGTGTCAAGTTTTTGTCCAGCATGTCAGCTGACATGCTGAAGATATCTAATCATTCTGGTCAGAAGAACTGCACAAATCAAAATAAAACTAGCTGTCAAAATGTTGAGCATCTTTCACTAACATGAAATATAAGTTAGTTATATTATGAATGTTTCATTGCAGCAAGACAATTTCTAGATCTCGGTGTCAGATATAAAAATTTGACAATAAATAGTCAACTGGTATTTTGAATGCAACGTCTGAAATTTCCTCTGGGCAAGTAGATTCCAACCTACACTTGCCTAATAAAATGTTTACTTGCCTAACCTCTTTAGAATTGTCCCCAGAAAAGAATTATGCAGTGACTTAGAGTGTATTTGAATTAAAAACCAACAGAAATATTTGTGTTTTAGTTTACAAATCAAAAGGTATACCAATACAAATTACGGCTTTATATTATCTGTTTTATATCAAACTAGACTCTTGACTTCCAAGTATTTGAACATTTCATTAGGTCATCTAAAGTGCTCAATTCTGTGGTCCTCTTAGGTTATTTGACATTTATAGTTATTTTATTGATTGTCCAGTTTCTATAAAATAAATTAGGTTTGATGTCTTTTCTTCTTGACCGTTAAATTGTTAATAGTTTTGAAAAAGACCTAAAATCAGTTTCTATCCCAGGTGTTCCCTACTAAGTAATTACAGTCCCAGCAGAAAACCTTACATGATTGTCTGTAGCTACATGTGTTATTATTCAAGTAATGGGTGTTACATGTACCGCTCACTAATCTCAAGACATTTGAACCAATCAAAAGCCTTGTTTCTTATCTTGATTAACATATTCCATATGAAAGTTTCTGATTAACCTGCAAAAGGGTTGATTTAAGTTTCTTTTGGGGATTTTGTACAACAGATACTTACACAACGTATACTGGTCCTCTTTCTATGAAACTCAAAGGAGTTAGTCACTCACAGATGAATTGCATTCAAATTAAACAACTCGAGTCTATATTGAACAACATTGATGGAGCATTGCTAAGTCAATTTGATGATTGCTTTATTGTTAGTTGTATGTGCAATTGAATCTGCATAGTGAGGACTCGGATAGGCATAAATAAACTTGAACGTGGCATCTAGATATCATTTGCTGGTTCCTGCTCTTGTTATTGCATCCGATATATGCACATGTAACTTATTCTACACAAAGTGTTTACTGCAGAAAACTTTCTCTCGCAATGCATTGCTCCATGCATAGATGACATTTAATGGGCAGAGGGGTACCATCATGCTTCAACTGGTAGTGCATTGGATAACAGATCACATCCACCTGAGCTCACACCATTTAACCTACCATATGCAGAAGTGGCCGTAAAACATCTATCATCTGGCCCAAAAAGGGAACATTGTTAAACCTTAGACATGTGCACTTCAGGTATATGACAACATAGCCCAGTATACCACAGTTTTATAGTGATGGACCTCGTATTTAAAGACTCCATACTTGATAAATCTCAGTAAAATTATCCTAGTAACTATAGATTGCTATCTACTATTAGAAATATTTAAACAAATTTAACTTTGTTGGTTCCCATTAGAAAATATAGCTGAAGGCTGGTAATTTAAAGTATATATCTGTCGTGATTTTGTTCTTAGATATATAGGTATTTGATAAGAAATAAAAATTACTGCATATTCAGCTACTCACAGCTCAATCATAAACTGTCACCTTCTATAGTAAGCGCTAAGTTATTATTTATACTAATAAACCTTAACATACCTGACCACTGAAGGGCTTTTGTTTCAGTGATCATTTACGGCTCAATAAATGTGTTTTGATCATTTCCAGTACACAAAGACTCATAAATAATTGTTATATTCGTGAAAAATAAGAATTACCATTTTCCGTTTACTGTTAAATACCATAATTGGTGGAAGTAATATCTTTGTATGGATTACTAGTGATGTCATTAATTCAGGTATCTTATGTTTATCTAATATAGAACTGCACTGTTATTGTGGAATTTATTAATTATTTCTTATATTTTTAATGATATGTCGAGTTGTAAGAAGTATTCCAGAGATACATAATATTGCACCACAAGAAGCTATTTCTGTCATGTCAGTTGTCTGATCTATATTTACTTTATTGATTTGTCTAAAATCAGAGCAACTTCAAGATTAAGTTGTATATTTCACAAATATTCACCCGTCTTTAACTTAAACAGTTATTCTCTCATCCCATCCCAATAATCTTTTACTATACATTAAGTTATTCAGTTAGTTGGATATCGAATAACTATTTTATAAATAGTTAATAAATATTTATTTATATTATAGAAATTATCCTACAAAAGATACAGTGACCAGGAAACAACACCAGCTAGAAGACAAAATACGGAGAGGTGAACGTTTGGAAACTAGACAGTTTGGGTAAATATAAAACATGTCGATGTTGAAATTGGTTTATACATGTGTGTGTGTGTGTATATATATATATATATATATATATATCAATTAGATAAAGATTTGGTTGGTTTTCTTTAACTTGAATGACCTGCATCTTATTTAATCGTACTGCAAAAACATTTTGGATGAAAAAGTATTGTATTATAATTAATTATTTTAAAATGAATTAAGACAGTAAAAGTTTTATGTTTGTAGTCGGTTTGGACGAGGTCGTGGCAGAGGAAGAGGATGGCATCACAGGAATCAAAGAACATCGTCAGCAGAACACGTGAGTCAGGTATAGTTTGTTTAGAATTAGTGATTACTAATATATATAGATAGGCAGATAAAGAGAGGGAGGGGTCTTAATTACTTTGTTAAATCTCATCAATGTTGTGTTAGAACCATTTTATTTTATTATGATATCAGTTCAGTTGTAATATAGACATTACCATTTGCCAGGAAACAACGGGTGACAGCGGAACTTCTAGAAAGCCAAATAACAACACAAAAGCTGGTGACCCACTCAGTTTTGGCGTATCATCAGAACAGTTAGACAGTGGTAGGCAATGTGATCTTCTGTAATGTTACCATTTAGAAAAACCAATTAACAACTATCACCTGTTTGTCTCTTTACTATTGTTTCGTTATTAACATCAATCTGCTGTTACGGTTCCGATCTCATCAGAACTTCACTTTTGGGAGAGGGGAGAGTATTTTAGAGTATAATTCTTTTTAAAGATATAAAACTATTTTCTTAAGCTGTCTTGTTATATAGTCTTTATTGTTTACATTTGTATCCCATAACTTAACAATTCTTTATTTATTTGCTATGATTCGATTTGTTTTAGATTCCGATAAGGAAGTGACGGCGAAGTCCGATGGAGATGTCAGTATGAATAATTTATGCGGAGCTCTTGGTAGCATCATGTCTTCCTACTCGTTTGACTCGGATACTGAACAGGTTGATGGTAGAGGTAAATCGGATTCAATATCCAGATCCAGTTATAGTTATACTCTGGCTGGTTTGTGGGTTATATGGCTTTGCTTATATCTTCTATAATGAAGTCTCTGCTGACTAATTGGTTGATTGTCCTTCAACAGTGTTCCTTTTCTACTTAAAATAATAGTTATTCAGCAAATTTTCTTTTTTTTAATTCAACTATTAGTAGCTAAAAGGTGCAATGAATTAAATCTGAATCTGAAATCACACTTTCACCAGAGTTTGGTGTTTTCTTTACATTTTATCTAATCTCTACAACAAATTCAACAAATATTAGTCTGCCAGTGTACTGAATTATCTTGTAATATTGAAATACATAGCTCATGAACACCTTTACCAGTATGTAACATGATGGTTTGCCCAAAATTTGAATTCAATTATAAATGAGACTTAGGTGTCTTACAAAGCTGGCATAAGCTGGTTAGGGTTCTAACCATTTATGTGTGACTGTAACATAGTTTTCTTGCAACACGGTTGCTCTAATTGTGACATTGACTTTTTTTTTAATTTTCCGAAATATAATTACATTTATTTATCATTTAATAAAATATTTAATTCTGTTAATCTAATTAGTCATGTAACTGTCTTCCCATAAATCTATGTTTTTATGGGTTTGCTGACTATTTTCAATGTGAATGAATATTTGGAAAATCCTTACAGAAAATGTATCATGTCGGCTACAAAATTCCTTGCTAGTCGAGGGTGTTCCCCAGTAGTACAGAGGCTAGAGCGCTACACTACAAACTTCTATATCTGGGTATTAGTCCCAGTATTGCCTGTGTTTGTGGTATGGATCATTAAGGAATCATCCCTCTCCCCTGTCAGGGGTGTGACCAGCATTAAACCTAAATATCTCATTCACTTGTTATTTGAGGGGTGTTCACGTGGCGCAAGTTGGTTACTGATGTTACCTGTGATGACCGTAAGATGTTTTACCAGTCACTGAAAGGCTTGGGCCCAATCAGCCTAATTCTATATGTCTCTGATGTGGCCAGTATTGACGCCAAACAAAGCACTCCCTCTTCTTGGTATTAAACTTTGTTGGGAGTTTGTTGTTTTGATGTTGGCCTGTAGTTATAATGGATATTTGAGTAAAACTACAGTAAGCTAACTGCTGAAATGTAAATTTGATTTATTATCATAAAAATGTTTTTATTATGTGATGTAATCATCATAAATATTTAATTTACTCCTGGTTGTACATTTTGTTGAAATTAATCCAAGTTTTGTGCAGGCAGCAATTCAATATTTTGATTCCCGATAACAATGATATTGGCAGTGAGGATGTCAAAATGAGCTGGAATTAGACCCAAGATATAATGCATAGATATATGCACACACAGTCCAATTAGATGACTAGACCAAATTTGAAAGTAATGTTATAGTTTAAAGCAGTTTTAACATGATCTGTATCAAATCTTTGCAGATTCTCATTCAAATTAAATGTTATTCACATATTCATCATTAACAAACAAAAACAAAACTGCTTAAAATAATAAAGTCGTTGGTTTTTAATCCTCCAAATGACTGCTGGTCTTTGAAGTACTCATTGGTTGACTTGACCAAAAACTGAGTGGATGATATTCAGCACTGGACTGTTGTGCATTTTGGGCCTATATATGGTAGATAGAAATTGTATACTTGCTGAGAAGTTAAAAGTTGGGTCAAGTTGTACAATTGATAAAATCCCTATAAGTGATATAAATTATAATATTTTTGGGAAGATGGCATTTGATTATTTGGTGGTGGAAATTTATTAATATATGCTGAAACATTGATGAGGGTAATTATAATGTCATGGCGTTTATATCATATCTGTTTGTTGGCAAAACTTGTGTTTAAATAATTAAATTCAGTCAGTTATGTTTTATTTGATTTAATATAAATGTAGAACATTGGTGAATTGTCCTTATACAATAACGTAAGCAGGGAACTTTAAATAAGATAAAACCGCTTCATTACTCGTAATTGTGAACGTTATGATTCTTCATTGGTTGCTCTCTCTCTCAAATGTTTAACAAAACCTTAACTGTGACGTTTTGATATAAATGACCGCTTCGTTGACCCGACCTAATTGTCGACAACTTCCTGTGAACCTTACAGTTTCGATAATTTTCTGGAGAGTTCTACGTTCGCTGTGTAGGTTTATTATAAAGTAATCGTAAAGAGTCTAAACATTATACGTGGCGCCTGTTTATGGTATAATGACGAGGTTTTGTTGTTGAACTATGATTTGGAGATTACTGCTTATGGAGACAGTCGCTGATTTTATTATTTGGTAAGTTATACTTTTGGTACACTGAGTCAGTGAGTGACTGACTGAGTGACTCAGTCTCTCACTGTGACGGTGTGAGTGACTGACGCCAAGATAAAATATTGACATCGCCTCCGAACGAACTGGTGATTTATTGGATAATTCATGTATAGACTACTGAGTCTCGATCGTTTGGGACGATATAACAATCTTTCGTTCTTTGGGTGGCAAAATCGTATAACTTACTGGTTTAAATCAGTTAATCTGTTATGTATTACTATTAGTAAATTGAAAGTATTAGTATTATTAATGATCATTTGTCTTTGATCAGACAAAACATCAGTGAGTTGTTTAAGCTAGCTCTCTAATAGATCTAACTGGTTGTTGGACACTTCATATTCCCACAAATCTTGTGTTATAATTTATTAACACTGCCTCTATCATGAGTCTGTGGCCAAGTGGGTAAGAGTATACAGTAACTATGGGACTTTCATGGTCATGCTGTGCTGGGAATTGGAGGTTTGAATCCCGGCCGTGGTACTATGGTGGGAGAGTTTTTCATCCAAATGGGCAACTGGTAAGGTTTTCTCCACCGCATATGCCATATATTGTAAATTTGTTTAGAATTAAATCCTAGTTGTGAAGCAGTAAATAACAGACCCTATGCGTCTTCATTATCACTTAAAATAACTGCCATTTCGGCCATTATTATTATAAAATGGCTGCCAAAATCGTTAATGTGAATGCACATAATATTGGCTGTGGCTATTGGTCAGGACTCAGATTTACACCAAAGTAGCTAATATAACGCACTGCCAGCTACCGGCCCCCTAAGAATTTACTAAAGCTCTGGCACTGTTACCCTAACTCTTACCTTAAACTGAAGTATTTGTGCGAAGATAACATACTAGTAACACAGTATCTCGTAGGTGGCTAACCACGTTAAATGGCACTGTCGTCTCCACTAAATTAATATAAAAAAGGGTGACATTAAACATCCCCTGAGGATGTAATACTCTGGCAGTGACCACCCTCGAGGTATTTCGGCTCCATCTTTCGGTACTGCTCCCCTGTGAATGGTGGAGAAGGAGGTATGAATAGCCTAGCCACTCAATAATTAAAAAAGTGCTAGTACTTTCTGGTGATAGATCATAAAACAAAAGAAAAGTACAAGAATAATTATTTATCCACCTTTATTTATTATGTAATTCTTGGCAATTCACATGTGGCATCATTGATAAGTTCAAGCTGAATATTATGACATCCTGGCAGCAGACGTGTTATAGATGTGTGTATACCAAGGAAACCAGTAATGTGTCGGACCAATAGCTATAAAATTACTATCAATTTTTGGGGGGTTCTTCAAATTACTGGTTTTTTAAACACCTTTTACCCCTCAATATGAGGTTAAAGATGATAGAATTATTTGCATAATAGAAACCAAACATCCAAAATATTTTCACATACTAGTTTATGTTGTGTTTGGTTGATTTTTGTAACAGTCTTCCAGATTATGTTGTAGACGCCCCAACTGTTACATCTTTTAAGCAACGACTAGATAGTTTCTGGGCTGACCAACCAACCAATCCATTTTGATCATGAGTCACATGTAGTAACCACCTCCAGTCATGATAATATTAAAATAATCACAGGAAACAGCGAACTGGATATAGAAGTCGTGTAGACCTGCGTTCAGAAACTACATACAGCATAAGAGTACCACCCGTTTTAAGGCTGGGTTAGTAAATGTCATTGATCACATTAATAATAACACTAATAATATGAAAGCAATTAACTTATGGTTGTTAACAAGCAGACTAAATCTAGGAGATTTAGTAATGACTGGCCTCATTTCCATATTTTACATTTTGTTCAAATCGTGACATGTAATACATAAGAAAAACAATTATTGGACAAAAATATAGATGTAATGCAATAAATAATTTCATTTGTGAATGAAGTATTATTTTGAGAGGTGTTTGAAAGCATTTATAAATTATTATGAAAGTGGCATGGATTGAAGCCCAGTTTATTTATCAGCATTGTTTTAAGGAAAAGTTAATTTTTGTTCTCATCGTCAACAATAGTGTTGGAACTTAAATTATGTGACATTCAGTTAATCATATACAGTTTTGGGGGGGGTTATTCTCTGTATTATAATTTCAGCTACAACAATGACAGTCCTCAAACCTGAATGATCACATTTGACATGTTCCATCTAAATGTAAAATCACATGTATGTGTCTTATCTCATTTTCTGTCTGTAGTTACTTCACCATCATGTTTGAGTATGTGTGTAACTGAAATACTCTCAAGACAACTAATTAGTCATTTTAGACTGATAAATAAAAATACAGTGAGTTTTGTCACTAAACAGATGAAGATGTTTGAACTGTTTTGTAGAGTCAGCAGCAGATAACATCTGACATATATGGAAAATTAATTTATTCTATGATTAGTGATTGTTTTAATAGATTCTACTCATCCATACTTAAACACCTGTATGTGGTATTTTTGGGTATTGTTTTACCTGTATTCAATATATATATATATGCCAGAGTTCGCACAGTTCCTTGAAAACCTGAAAAGTCATGGACTTTTTGTAGAGGTCCTTTAAAGTCCTGGAATTTGGCCATATAGATCTGTATTTCTAATCATAAGCATACAGGTATTCAGTCGTTACACTTCTTCCAAAATGTTGAGCCTCACCACCACCTAATGCACACTACTGACCTACAGTGTTTTTGTTATTTCAATGTCCGTCCACTGCAGCCCTGCTTTCATTGAAAATATGTAGATATTTTCATGCGTTAAGAGTTTGTGAATTCATTGAAATGGTCCTGAAATTTGAGATGTCAAAATGTGTATGAACCCCGTATGTGTGTATGTATGTCCTGGGTAAAAAGGAGTGCGAGGCAGTACAGGCAACTATATGTTTAAATTTAAACAGATAAGGTTTGTAATAAACAATGGCATTTAGACACTGAAGGAAAGAGGCGTCTTTGTGGTCTAGTTGGTAGCGCGTTGGACCACAGATCACTACCACCTGAGTTTGAATCTCAGTCTAGGCATATCTGAAGGATGTTTCATCTTTGACTTTGCTTCATTACCTTTAGAGGTCGCTCGGCCCATCTAGCCTACCATGTGCACAAAAGTGGCCGAAAAAACCTCAATCATCATCATCAAATTATAAATAAGTAGGTAATGGATAAACACAGAGGCATTGTATGACATACTTGACCTAATTTTGACTGCAGACTTTTTATAATATAAATATTAATTCAGAGGATTGTGTTGTACTTTCTGATGAGTTCTATGCTAGATCATCCACAGCAGCTGCACTCCAGAAACAACTCCAAAACAGTGTCAAGGCCTTAAAGTTGGAAATAAAGTTGATTCAATGATTAACAATATATATGTGTGTGTGTGTGTGTGTTTTAGCTATTCTATAATTTTAATGGTTTCTAAAGATGTCAGCAAATTTTGTTGTATTTCTACTGTGATCATTATATTTCCTTGGTGTTGATTGTTGTTATTAAAAATGCTATATCGCTCTTCTGGGAGGGTATAGGTCTTTCAATATACCACCCATAACATATTAGACAATATCAGAGTTTAGATCGAGTTAATTGTTGTAGTCTCCATTTATTGTCTTGTAGAGAAGAATAAATCAACTGAGACGCCTATATTAAACAACAAAACAGCAGCAGAGAATAGACGTAAAAGACAACAGGAGAAAAGAAATAGACACAAGAATCAGCAGAATTGTAAACCAAGACATGAAAGTTTGTTAGAAAAGGTACATATGTTTAATTAATATACATATCTTGTCTTGTGGTAATATTTGTGGGTTAGGATGGTTTAATTGTTGCTAGACTCGAGGTTTGAGTTAAATTGGTTTAGTCCAGCTTAGTGGGTTAAACCTAGAATTTACTAATTTAAACAGGCTTAAATCTGGATTAAATTGAGGTAAGTTTTATCTGATTCAGATGTTTATGCATATTTTACTGAGATAGTCATGAAAAGTTAGAATAGCATCCAATCTAAAGATCCCACTATTGCTGTATTGATAATAAGAATTTATGATAATATTATATATATAATACAAATAATGTCTTGAATGCCATGCTCCAAGTGGCTAAGGGATATTATAATAATAAAAAATGTATCATAGTCCCAATTAATGTCATATTCATTGCCATTTAAGTTTCTTGTCATAATATCTTGTGAATACATGTGTGTGTGTGTGTGTGTGTGTGTGTGTAAAACTGCCATTGCAATGGCTTTACCAAATTATCCATGTAACAGGTGAACAAGATATATGATATAATTATGATTTCCCATAAAATAATAGTTAAACATGTCTTAATATGGCGTTAAAAACTAAAACTAAACATGATCATCTCCATGTAGTGTAGTTGGCCACAGACCTCCAACATCTGAGATCAAATCCTGACTGATCTGACATACTTTACTTATGTTTGCGGATCACCTGACCCAATTAGCCTGCCATGTGCACAATAGTGGCTGTAAAACACCATCATTTACATTTCATCAACTAAACAAAATAGAAGGTGGACCAAAATGAGGGTTAAATCAATCTTACTTTCTTTCAACCTTATGCTGAACACCTGTT
This sequence comes from Paralvinella palmiformis, assembly GCA_025642065.1. Classification (NCBI taxonomy): domain Eukaryota; kingdom Metazoa; phylum Annelida; class Polychaeta; order Terebellida; family Alvinellidae; genus Paralvinella; species Paralvinella palmiformis. Next base: position 436,194 of record JAODUP010000169.1, read on the forward strand.
CTGAATATTTTGATCGTGCCAACCGAGTTAACATGGGATAAATATTCTTCAATTTTGGAGCCATTCCGACCAAGTTATTATGTAGAGATCATTTTGGTAAGACGGCGTTAATCTAGTGAACAACATATGAATACTGTTGTCATTGTTTTGTGTGGCATGTTTACAGTTATTACAGTATCCTGTTACTTCTGGGCAAGTTTGTTCCCACTCAGTTCCATCATTTACCTAATTCATCCTAAAATGAAAGATTAGCCAGACCATCAACGCTAATCATGGTTACCCAGTTGGCTGTTACAGCTTTTAATAATATTTAATCAAACCTTAGCCTACCAGTCTTGTCTGGATTTGTACGATATCTTATCCGTCCACTTTGCTTCCAGTAGATCCTCAGTTACATGGGTGCATCTTCGATTACCCCTAATCTAGGGGGTATTTTTTACCAATGTATTAACATGCATGAACATGTCGCATCAGTATGCCGAGTTGCCTACTACCATCTTAAGAACATCTGCCGTTTAAAATCATTCTTGACACAAGAAGTACTTGTAACTGTAGTCCATGCCTTTGTTACATCTCGTATAGACTATTGTAACTCCCTGTTATATGGCATATCTGATTATAACATTAATCACCTTCAGCGAATTCAGAATAGTGCAGCTCGCCTTGTAACAAATACTAGAGAATATGATCATATCGTAACAATTCTTCAAAAACTACATTGGCTACCTGTTAAACAGCGTATCCATTTCAAGATTCTGTTAATAACTTATAAATCTATTAATGATAGGGCGCCAGAATACCTGTGTGAACTGGTTTCCATTAGAAAGTCATCCTGAAAATTCAGGTCATCCAGTCAGATACTATTGCAGGTGTCAGTGTCTCGGCTCAAGTCATATGGTTATTGTGCATTCATTGTTGCATCCTCCACTTTGCAGAATTGGTTGCCGGCACATATTAAAAATGCGTTGTCCCTTGAAAATTTTAAATCTGTTATAAAAACACACCTTTTAAGATCGCTTTCACAGATAAATAATTATCTTTTAAATCATTACAGGGTTTTGTACAGACATATTATTTGTGGTATTATTATATTACATATTATTTATACAGCGCCTTTGAATGGCTCCTGCTAGTAAGGGGGTTTTATTAAATATACATTATTATTATTATTAAGTCTTTAGGTATGACGAGTACCTCGACTAAATACACTATGTCCTGAAGCACCGACTAGCCATTCTAATTAGAAACTGAATTATATTTTACTGTTTACAGCTACTTGCCAATGAGATTAGACATGAGAGGAATGTATTACTACAGTGTATTCGTTATATTGTACAAGAGAACTTCTTCCAATTGCCTCCAGTGAATCACTCAGTGCCTGATTTCCCTGAAGAACATTCCACATGTGGCAAGCGTAATAAGCAGACGAAAGACAGCAAGATGACCAATGAATGCATCATCGATGATAATTCAGCAAAGGTGGTTGATGAAGCTCCACATTTGATGGCTCCCCCTGGTGAGCAAGACATGGATGTGTCCGAACAGCCAACTGTAGAAGAGGTCTCGGACTCGGAGATGACCCAGGAACAGTCTGAATCACTCGTCACCATACAGGATGTCTCGGACCAGCCAGTGATATTGGATGGCAATGGTGAGATGAGGTCACAAGAGAAGCCAACTGTCAACCTCCAAGATGCAGCCGACCTGCCCTGTGTACAAGATCCAGAAGTGATAGACATCGAAGACATCTCTGGAGATCCAGATATAGAGGAGCTATCCGACAACAACAGTGGAAGTGACAGAACTCCATTAGATGATGACACATCAGAAGAGCCTTCCAATCGTCATCCTATTGTTCAAGATGTCGTTGATAAGCCTGTCGTTGATGATCCTCCTGGCACCCCAGTGATATTAGATATTACTGGCTTTCCGAAAATAAAAGATCTTTCTGATTCAAAAAAGAGAGAAGGAAAAGATGATGATGATGATGTCTCATCGGAAGAAGAAAGTTCATCATCAGCCTGTGAGGATCAAGCTATCGTGGATGATGTAGTTGATGCCCCTTTCGTCCAGGATCCATCTGACACACCAATAATACAGGATATCACAAGCCTTCCTATCATATGTGATATCGGTGACTCACCATCACCATCAGTTGGCAGTGATGAGCCTTCCACTGAATTAGGTCCAGAAGCTAGTTCTGTAACGGATGATGAGCCTATTGTACAAGATGATGCTGATGATCCTGTGATACAAGATCCGGCAGAAACACTGCTTATACTGGATGTTTCCAATCAGCTGATCATACAGGATGTCACTGATCCAGATGCCGGTCAGGATACCAAGGCAGAGCCGTCAACTTCAGACACATCAATTCTGGATCCTTTTCCATTCGTGCAAAATGTTCCCGATGATTCAGTGGGATTAGACACCTCAGATCCTGAAGCAATCCAAGACAACAATACTACACCAAGTCTTGAGTCTACGACGGAGACCATTATCATCGAAGAGATCTTGGAGCAGATATCAGCGGGAAGTGTTTCTGATACTAGTCAACATTAGATTGTCATCAGTTGATTGAAATTAACATCAAACATCACCATCTGACATATTTGGGAGTATTTGTTGTGTGGTCTTATCTCAGCCTAAAAATATATGTTAAAGCCAATCATGAAGATGTTACAATCCCATATTGATATTATGCATAAATACAGTGATTATATCACGCAGTTAGCCTATATATTGTTCCCGATTCTAAATCCTATCGTTTCCAACCGAGGTACATCATTCACTATGAGTACAAGCCATTCTTTTATTATTAAGACATGTACATGTGGAGTAATGTAGTCAAACCATAGACAACAATGTGCGTCATGACCAGAGATGACCAGCTAATTGTCAAAAAAACTGGAATTTTCTTTTTTAATCTTCCATTACTGCCACTTTCTGCTTTGTCAACATCCACAGCTACAACCTTGGCATGTAGAATATAAAGATCTCATAATCTGTACTCACAATGGAATGTATCTTAAAGAAGATTATTTGTCTTGAGCTCAGTTAAAAAATTCTAGTATGTCTTTTAGAAACTATAGTTATATATCAGTTGCTTTTGAGATGGTATTTTTTAAGAGTAAACTTGTGATAATATAATATCTAATTATTAATTAAACTTGATCTGATTGAAGATTTGGAGAATGTTGCTATTTGAAGACAAAGTAGAAATAAGAAGTTTTATATTATTGCACTTGGGCATATGAAGGTGCATTGATTAGAACATTGCACCACAAACCTTCAGGCCTCTGTGGTCTAATTGGTAGCACATAGGACCTCAGATCACTACCACCCGAGTTCAAATCTCGGCCTCGGGATATCTAATGGGTGTTTCATCTTTGACGTGTGTTCGTTACCTTTGGAGGTCGCTCGGCCCGTTTAGCCTACCAAGTGCACAAAACTGGCCGTAAAACATCAATTATCATTCATAATGTGGATGCTGGGTAGAGGGATAATTGGTGATCAAACATCTTCAGTATAACTTACTGTAAATGCATCCCTGTGCCATTATCTAGTGTTAGATCAGGGAAGACGAAGTGGACTCTGTTCAAAACGTATTTGAATTCTAACAGATATTATTACCACATGCTATAAAGTAGTTCGTCTGTGAAACTGACACTGTTTCAGACTATTATTTCCCGATGCTGTTTCAGACGTGACGTACGGTGAAATTAATTTATGTACGTATCATTTAGTACGATGATTGTTGGAGATGGTTAATTTTGTCTCTCCGTCACCACGTGAGGTGAATGGCATCACAAATTTTGGTCACGTCGTTTCCTTAGAATCCAGAGTTTAAAAAATATTTACTTCTGAAATGTGATTCATTGCGAGAGCCATTTTGGTGGTCAGTTGGTTAATCGTTATATGATAGTTTGGTTACGTTAGAATGCTACTTCTATGATGAAAATATTTTATAATAAAAGGTAGATGGGTAATTCGGTTGAAAAGCCAATTACTAATTACGAAGATGAATCACAATATATATATATATATATTGTGATGCTCAATAGTTCATTATGATAATAAACTACATTCAGCTTGCACTTTGGCTATACCCAGTTGATGGAGATTTGCGCTTTGCTAAGAAAATGGACTTTATTTTATATAATTTTAAATATATAAGTAATCTGTAATAACAGTTCAGTAAATGTATGACGATTTGTATGACCTATTTTAGGATTAAATTCTGTTCGTTTGTTAACGTTAGTTGTATGATAGATGTGTTTTTGTCACGAGACGAGGTCTTGCACGATATATCTTGGTGTTATCATTTTGTGTTGTTTAATTGTATGGAGTTGCCAGACTCTTGTGTTTTTGATAAATTTAGAAAAGTGCCAAGAAATATCTGTTTTATCTTTTATTGTTTTCCTTGTAATATTAGAATAGAAGAGAGTTTGTTCTAGGAACGGATAAAGAGCGTTATCAATACAACACCAAGAACGTTTTCTTTATATTATGGCAGATATCGACATAAAAAGAAAGTCTTTTCCAGACATCATTTACCATAAGTTAAGATTGTTCTTACTTCTTAGTTGGATTTAATCAATAATATATATATATAACATATAATTACAGTGATGAAAAATATCTGCTATTTGGATTACCGCTACTTATCTGACTAATTTGATAAGTGTGTTATATTATTGTAAACTTGTTTGTTGACATGGAGACTATCTATTACCCATAATGGTTTTTTGTTGTGTTTTTAATGGCGAGTTGTATGACAAAATGGTGCTACACTAGTTATTGTTATCTCGACCGGATATTGTTTTCAATGTAGTATAGATAGATCTATGTTAAGGGACAACGAATTGGTAAAAATCGCGAAAACTGCCTTTGATCAGGAATTCGCCTGTTAAAAGGAAGTTTCCGCGTCGTCAAAAGTCCACGTATTTTACGGATCACTATTTTAGAAGTACTAGCAGCTGGCGCCAATATTCATCGCTTGGTTAAGAAGCGCTGATATAAAATGCATCATTGTCTATTTGACATCTAAACACATTTAAAGCCGGCACTTGCCCCTTAGTATATGTTATTCATATATGTCAGGTTTCTGAAATGCCAGTGTGGGAGATTTATGCGTAAATTGGGGAAAGCGGGCTTTATTAACTATACGTAAATGAGAGGGTTTCAGGGATTTATGCATAAATCATGTGATCGAAGGTAACAAAATACTTTCCATGACTGTGGATACCACATTTTGTTATCACTGAACACAAACTGGTTTCATAAAATCCATATCGCATACAGGGTATTTATATTTAAAAAAAAGGGCATACACTGGTACGTGTTCCTTCACTTAGTCCCTTAGCTGCCCTGAGAAGATCCTCGTCTGACACAAACGCCTAGTAAGGGTCGTCTATGTTTATTTTACATCACAGCAACGCACTTTCCCTCGGGTTTAGTCGAAAATGCGGGAGATCGGTAATCCCGCGCGGGAGATTTCATGAAATTGCTGGTCTCCCGCGGAATGCGGGAGACTTAACATGTACGGTTACTAGTGGCGGCAGTAACGCCTGAAAATCGTATATATATGTACAGGAAGTCCTCGGATTACGGCGGCACTGACTTACGACAAATGGTCGTTACGAACGAACCCCCATAAGCGCATATTAGTTGTTGTTTCGAGTTACCGACAACGTAGTTCTGGATTGGCAAACTAGATTAAAGAGGAGGAAGACTCTCGGTTCCCGCCATCTTGGATTACCTTCCTTTGGGATTGCTTGGTTTTTGTGGGAGTTTTGCGTATACTTTACTCCCTCGTTATATCTCCTAAGCGTACAGCCGATGCCAGAAAAGCCACGACGATGGAAGTGAATTAAGCGTTCTGAAAAGGGGAAAACGTCGTCGAACATCGGAAAGGCGTTGGACTTAGTCAGTCCACGGTTGGAACGATTATCAAGGCTAAGGTTCGTATCCTTGATTGTGTGAAAGGCTCGGCTCCGACAAAGTGATTACTAAGCAGCGTAGTGGTGTTATTATTGAGATGGAAAGGTTATTAGTGATTTGGTTGGAATATGTTCTAGCCTTTTCATGAATCAACATCAAGCTTACTGGAATACAACGCTGATGTTGATTCAGGAAAAGGCTAAAAGTTTGTTTGGGTTGTTGAAAAATGGGAAGGGGAAAGGATGCCAAAGTGAAGAGTCGGGATTGGTTTCAGCGGTTTAAGGCACGTACCAATTTGCACAATGTGAAACTGGAAGCTGAGGCACCAAGTGCTGATCGTGTTACAGCTGGTGATCTTCCTAGTCTTCAATTTGGATGAGACTGGCTTATTCTGGAAGAGGATGCCACACCGGTCATACATCACCGAGGAAAAGAATTCAGCCTCTGGACTTAAAGCAGCTAAGGACCGCTTGACATTATTGCTTGGTGACAATGCTGCAGGAAATCTTAAGCTCAAGCCTTTGCTTGCTTATCTACCGGGCTGAGAATCCAAGGGCACTCAGGGGAGTTTGGAAAAGTTCCTTACAGTCATATGGAGGTCCACCAAGAAGGCATGGGTAACGCTTCAGACTAACGCTGAACTTTGAAGTGGAGGCTGATGATGTGACCTTGTTGCTGGATTCGTATGGGGAACAGGTATCCCCTGAGGAACTTATCCAGTTGGAGGAATAGATTATCGTGGAGGAGGAGGAGGAGGCAGAAACGCTAGAACCCAAGAGTAAGGAAGGGGTGGCAAAGTTTGAGGCCTGGGAACCCCACTCCTCTAGGTACACTAAAGTGTACTCAGCAGTTATGGACGTATTGCAGGGAGATATGGGAGAAGAAGGCTTCCTTTCAGATTAGCCTTGAACATTTCTTTAAGATGGTGTAGACGCCTTCAGCATCCATAGCAGCTCTCGTTTCACCTCCTACAGTCTCTCTCCATCTTCCTTCTAATAAACCTGTATCTCCCCATCACGTTTGCCCCTTCCAGTACGCAAGCCAATCAGAGGAGAAAGGTAAGAAATTTTTATTTTATTCTTTTATGAGTGGCTTTTCTTAACTTGTATAACATTGTTAGCATATTCTAGGTATGGAATATTTTGATTTGTATGTAACAGTGTCCTTTATTGTTAGGAGTGTTTTTTTTTTCTTCTTGCATAAATAACATATATAACAATGTGTTAGCATAGACGAGTGATTCAGGTTCTTATTGCGCAATGATTTAAGGGTCGTACAATTAGATAGTGTGATTCGAATATATACAAATTCAGCTTACGAACATACGTGAAGGATCTCGTTCGTAAGCCGAAGACCTCATGTATATATAATTACAGGAGGTAGAACGTATTGAACGCCCAGGAAAAACCTAAACTACTACTTGATACTCCATCTTAAAGCAACTTGTTAATAGTTTATCATGTTCGACTGCAATCTTCAATCGGAATCAACCTTTCAAGCACCCGTACGCTAAATGGTGTTGCTACTTTTCATTGAAGGGAGTAGCATGTTTCTGAGTTCCTGAGCCTATATCACAATCAGCTGATGATGACATTACGACGTGGATGTATTGAGATAATGGTTTCTGTATGTAACTATACGACGATTTGGTTTTGGTAATTGTTCCATCTTGTTTAAATTTGTCGCCGCACTACTGTCGTCACGTGACCGTATTTTAGGCTTGGAGCGGCCGGGCACTGTTGACAAGTTACCATTCGAAGCTCGGTACACGTCGAAAGTCAAAAGTACACCACGTATTATTTTGAGTTGTGGAAATGTTTATTTTGTAATATTTCTCATTAACATATATATCCACTAACATATATATATATATATATATATATATATATATATATCAGTTACGGCTGTATACAGTGAGCTCTAGTTGTTAACATTTTGAATTTTATTATTAAAACGATTAACCAAAAACTTGATAATTAAGCATTTTTATTTGGGATTTGTTATAATAGGTTTTTTTTTTTGTTTTCTGTTTCTTCCTTTAAGTTTTGTTTTATTTTTCTTTCGTGACTCAGGAGATTTGTTTTAATGCTTCTCTGTGTCCACCTTAAATATATTAATCATTTCAGTTTAGCTAGTCACGACTGACTGTCTCTGTTTGATCACCAGAGAGATATCTGATAAACAGACCCTAACTGAATCTCACTCCATATCTAACACTACCTTCTTTAATTTGTCATAAAAAATGTATACTATGTAATGTGTTACAGGTAAAAGAATGTTTCCTTTATTCAAATAGAAAATCTATAATTTAAAATGAAATATGGCATTTGCAAAGGAATATGCCCAATTTTTCAAATGGGTAATACTCCTGATTCCTCCTTGAAATTTCAGTAATCTCCATAAAATATTGCTAAACTACCAGTAACTTGGAACTGATTATTTTATCATCACCTAAAATATTATCTAATTACCAACTAACACGCGCGCACGCACGCACACACACACACACACACAGACATTACGAAACAGTTATTGATCATTGATTGTGATTTATTTCCTTATGAAAGACGCCACAGTTTATCATATATAGTTAACCACGTGGAGAACAACATCAACAACAACATTCACAACAACATCCACGACCGACATCCATCAGATATATGGAAAATCCCGTTCTCACTAATTGATTTCCGATTAAACAAACCAAATCCTGGAGACGTGTCCGCTGTCTAATCCGGACACCCCGTGTTAGACGTCTTCATCCGACATATTATGTACACCGCGAGGACGACATGGAGACAAACGGCCACACAGAGAAATAATCACAAAACAAGAAATAAACTGATTCCTGACGATCGACCATCATCAGTCAACAACTAACGATGTCAGTTATTGGATCACTTCTATCCAGAATTCATTATTGTCCGAACTTTAGTTCCAAATCTGAACTTCCCCCCGATGACCAGACCAAAGACTGATCAATTGGTGGCTCTATCTGGAGCAGTCGGTTGGGTTTTATAAATTAGTTTTTTTTTGTTCTATCAAGACTTTCATATTTTTTAAAGATCCCGTCGTTATGGTATTATTAAATGCAATTTATTCTTACTTCATAAAAGACGCCATCATTTTCCAGTTTTGTCTTCCTATATAAACAAATCCTATATAGTTCAGCAGTAACTGGATTGACTGAAAACATTTATCAAAGATTATACCAAAAGACAAATGTATTTTTAAAACATTTCGTAAACGTCATGCACGTTATTACAACTAATGCCCTCAGATATGTGCACAATGCTTCGATGAGATGTTTCAAAATGTCTTTTCGTGATATTTTTCCCACATTAAATTCAGGATGTTTTCAATAGCGAATATTTCCATACGTTTTGTAGAACATTTACGACATGGGACAAAACAGTTTTAAAACGCGATTAATTGTGTTTGCTATGTATCTCCTCCATACGAGAGCACTTCATTTCGTACTCGTGGTCTTTTTCCGGGATCAGTTTGAAACATTCGATGAATACTGCGATTTTCTATCATTATTACTGTATACTGCCGACATGTTGTGAGCGATAATTGAACAGCCAGCGATTGTAACCAAAAACACACTCGACTACTACATGGTAAAAAAAAACGGAGTGAGCACGTAACATTGTATATACACATAAAACATTATGTACATTTTGTGCAAATATAAATAACAAAATTAACGTAGAACTAAAGAAAGCCATCCAATCAAATGCGGTATTCGCAACTACCACAAAACCGAACGTGCTTTGGGGAAGATCTTCTCCGGGGTGAGAAGATCAACCAGAAACTCCTCCACTAGGGGGCAGCAGCCAGCAGTCCGTGAAAGCGCGGCAAATCTTTGCGTATTTCACCCGACAGACGGGAGAAGCTCTGGAGCGAGAGGTCACCAGCCACACGACCAACAAATGTCATTCGTCAACAAACTTGATACAAGTACTCGTCCTATAGGTGCTGGAAACAATTGGCTAGAAGTCATTAAATAAAGCTACTTCGTGAGCTGCTGCCGGCTTCGCTATGTGCCAATTGTTCTCTGAGTAATCGTCGAAGTTTTTCGTTTCTCCGTCCTTCGTCGATGGCGGGACTATCGGCGGCTGAAAATGGCAGAAGATGGAAGACATAAATATAGAAATATGCTTGATGTATACGACATGCTGATGTCTGAGGTGAATGATGCTCAATATTTATCTTATGACAACTGCATATTAACGATGATTATAATGATAATAGAAGTGGGGGGTGATGCCAGGTATTATAATGCTATTAATGATGATGATGAATTCGATGATAATGATGATGATGAAGATGATGAGAACAGTAACAGTAACGTACACGCTGTCATCAATTTTACTCTCCGCTTAATTCAAGTATATGCCATTTGTTTGAAACTAAATTTATAAATATTACTATTATTATTATTATTATAGTTTTTTTGTTTGTTTTTTCTGCTCGAATATAATCTGAATCTAACCGCCATTAGAAGAGAAAAAATACAGAAAACGGAAGAAAGAAGAACATAACACGTACAGAACAAAAAACATACTAGACACAAATATTAGTACCGATAAAGTATTAGCTAGTTCATGCAACATTTGGTGAAATGATAATTATACAGACACCTCTAACTGGGATTGGTGAATTAAAAGAAAAGTGTGCACAAAGACGGAATTAAAATGATTTTGTACCCATTCATTCACCGATTTTAGTTCGTCTCCACTACGGTCTAAAAGGTCATCACATTCCACCGTAAAACCGAATAAACACTCATAAAAACAAGGTCACCGATGACCGTGTGTGTTTATTCTTCATGCAACGCGACACCTAAGCAATTGCTATACAAATTGGTAATGCATCTAGCATAAACCTCGACTCTACTACCCTGTTAATAATATATTTATCTGGTAATATATATATATATATATATATATTATTGTTAAGAAATTGATTAGGCTGGGGTGAGTCATTACCTCCAATTAGCGTAACACGTAGGACATACATTTTCCATTTTGAATTACACCCATAACCAATACCATTAAGCGGCGTTTCGAATTTCTAGCAAACTGAAGCAAATCCCAGATGATAAAGTAGAGTTGTTTTTGTTGTTGTTGTAAACACCAAACTACCGCGCTAGCCATTCAACCGAAGCATAAACCAAAGGCACACGTCTGTAATGGGCGGACCAAACCATGCTGGGCTGGATTTGCAAGAGATACCTGGACAAAGTTTTGCCAGTTTGTTTCAGGATAGTCGAAGAAATTGCGGGTATCGCCCCTGTGTCTGACTCGTGGTACTATAGGCGGCTGAAATCATAGGAATTATAACAACAAGTCACACGGTGTGATTCCTTTCTCGTCGACGTCTTCGAACTACATTGCGATGCTTTGCATATTTCAAGGCGCCATCTACGTTATTATTTGAAAGAATTACAGAAGATAGACATTCTACTTGAAAATGGTATATAAGTAAATGTAGGTGGCAATATCTTAGTAACATTGGTTACTACCGTAGATGTTAACGTGTACACAAAAGAGCAATTATACAGACAGGAATACAAATAGAAGAATTACAAACAATATTGTGATATTATATATATATATATATATATATATATATATATATGCATCATAAACAATATTGTGATATATATATATATATATATATATATATTGTAATATATATATAATATATATATATATATATATATATATATATAATTAGGAATATTTACACGGGGATCAGTACAATTCAGACATAACAATGTATTTACATATGTAATAAGTATTTGTGTCGGATTTAGTTTGGCTAAATTCATGAAAAACTCTCTCTATATATATATATGTGTGTGTGTGTGTGTGTTATGTAAAATATTTTTATTAATGTATTTATAGTTGCTAGGAGTTCACCGAACATTGAAGAGAGAGAGAGAGAATTATAATCATACAATTGATATTATTAGAGCAATAGTTTATTTTGGTGAGTATTTAAGAACAATCAAGACAAACGGTGTTAGCGTGCATTTCAATACGAGTATGATAAAATGGCATAGAACACATGCATAAGGCAACAAGTTTATTCTGTCAGTGTTCTTTGTTTTGTTTTAACTTTATGGACTATTGAGTCCAACATCTAGTGATTTAAGAGTTGACATTTTCTCTAATCAACAACAACTACACATCGCGTTATGTTATGTTGTAAACAAACAATTATAACTTATTAGATAATAAATATACTTACAATTAACTTCCTCCCATACACAGTATCCCACCGTAATAATCGGAACCATTTATGGTTTTTTACATCTTCTGCTCCATTCTGTCAATAATAAAACATCATTTTTATAATAACATATTTATAATAATAATAAAAGTGTTAATATATATTTGTTTCTTAGCATATGTTTATTTGTCTATTTATTGTGTGTGTGTGTGTGTGTGATTACAATAACTCGGTGCGCTAAAACGTATACATACATAAACCAATATGTGTTGATACTAACCTTCATATTACCAAGTCGTTTCGTTCTATCCTGGACTAGTAATTTTCGAATGAGATCCCTGTCAATTGAATTACAAATCGATCAAAAACTCTGGTTTAGTAAATAATATACACAACCGAACATTAATACTAATTACGATCATATCTGTTAATACGGCTGTATATAATAATTGTACATTAATATTTAATTATCAAAAACTGGTTTTACAGATATTTCACGGAATAACATAGATATGTGACCTTGATAAAACCTTTTTTTTTCACGACCACGTTTACTGGGTCATTTTGTCATCTTGGCAGGTATCATAAAGCAAATTAACTGATATGTTCATAGTAAATAAGTGCATTTATGTTAAACTTTCCAATAAATTATAATTATCTGTGTCTCTGACCAGGACATATTAACAATTAAAGAATCTAACAATTAAAGAACAAAAGACCACCTGTACAATTATCGCGGGAAAGGAGGTCTTTTTTCAACCTGGATCGCAGAAAACGCGGACAGCCAAGGGAGGAGAAATTGCTAAAAAATAGGCGGGATCGGGACCTATTTTCAAATGTAAATTGTATGCAAATTCTGGGCTAATTTATATTTGTCGATAGAAAAGTGAGGATCAAATTGATTAAAAAAATCTTTGATAAGGGAGATCATTTTCAGGTATAAAAATCTGTGAAGTGATTCACTTCAATTGAGGGGTTATTTTGGATTAATTTTTGAGAATAGACCCCCCCTCCTCTCCGAGGGTTATTTAACCAAGAAGCTGTTCTGTTATAATAAACATATATATATAATACTCACTTAGCTACTGGATCCATATGTTTCGGCCATTCTATTTTGCCAGCTAATATCTTCTCATAAATACCAAAAGGTTTATCATCATAAAATGGTGGATATCTAGAGAAATATAAAGATCAAAGTATGCCAATTGAAATAAAAATCTATAAATGTTTTATTTACGTGAGTACATCATTTGTTTATTTGTTGACGGTATAACGTTATGAGAGATGTAGATGTGTGTTAAATATATCGAGATAACGACACACCAGCCGGATTGTATCCAGACTGATCCAGACTGCTGAGCCATTGTTTAGTAACTACAACAACAGACACTCACCCTACCATCATCTCGTATATTAGTATACCAAGAGCCCACCAGTCGACCGCTTTGTTGTGACCTTTACTTTGAATGATTTCTGGAGCTAAATATTCTGGTGTTCCACATAACGTCCATGTTCTACAGGAATAAAAATACATATTTAATATTTGTGTAACACACACACACACACACACTGCACTAATATTTCAACCTCGGTTTTAATATATACGTTTGTTTACAAAACGATCCTTGCTGAGATTTATTTTCGCATACATTTAATAATGATAATAGTAATGATAATACTGATGTCAGTCTGATGACATCTTAATAGAATAGACTACTATTATTTTATTTTATAACGGAGTAAAAAGGCTGACATCATTGTTTACAAAAAAACTCAATTGCTAATGGCGTTTGTTTTTACTTCATAGTTGCATGTGATATTTGCATATATTACTTGACAGCGCAATACGTGTGTGTGGGTGTGTGTATACCCTGAAATAAATGTGTCGATTCTGTTGTTACTGTTAATATTAGAAACACAGAACAAAAAGGTCAAAATCTGAAAATCACAATTTTAAAGTAGATAAAAAAACGAAATCCACCGCGTAATCCTGAACAGTAGATCTCTCATTCACAAACTTATTAACATAAAATCCAGTTCATGTTTTTGTTCTATCACGGCTGATGCCATTTTCTACCATCTTTTGTGAACTGCTGCTTTGAATCTGAAAAAAATCTAGAACTTGTGGCTTTTCTTCGGTTCCATCTTACAGACTTGTTTTGTATAAATCTGAAGCTTGGCTCCATCAGTTAGTACAGTAACAGATAAATAGTGGAGTCCACGTTTTGTCCGACCACAGCCATACTTTACGCAATCCTTTTCGAGTCAATAAAACATCATCTTTGCTAACTGATCCGAACGATCAGAGATAACCCGAGGTTTATTACGCTCTACTACAAACAATCCAGAAACAGTGTTTGTTCTGTGTGTTAAGATCCAGATAATACCCATTTTGTGTCATTTCGACGACTTCTCATTGTGGTAGCGTATTTAAGAACGATGTCGCTCCGGTCGTAGAATTTAGCAAACAAAGAAAATATGGATAATGTTATCAGCCACGTATGCTACCACGTCTGTTGGATTTATTATTTCTGGTATAGGAGAATCCCGGCTACTCATAAAATTGTACGATTGGTCTTTTGTTGTTGTTTGTAATACGACGTCAACAACACGACATTAACAAAGGACTCAATTTTCCAGTCTTGATTGTGATCTATTAATACACTCATTGTTGTTGTTTAGAAAAAACACGCAAAATTATTAAAAAGACGTAATATTTTTGTTACAATGTTCAAATATGACCATGTATGCTGTTGTTTTTTGTTGTTGTTTTTAGGAGTATGTGTACAACGTGAACTTCGTGCCATTTTGGGTGATATACCGTATTCGGTAAAATAGTCTCATGTTTAAAGTATTATATAAACATAATGAAATTATGTCATTAAGACTTATACAAACATCAATTGTTTGTTATTAATTGTTCTATTTACTTTACTATTTTTGTTATTTAACACCTTAAAATTAGAACATTTAATATTTGAAAAACAACTGTCAAAAATATTTTCCTTTGAATATCGTGTGTGTGTGTGTGTGTGTGTGTGTACGTGAGTGCGATCTAGTTATTAATTGAATAAACTAGCCATTTTGGGGGTGTGAATTAACAAGCCATATCACCTGAATGGCTAATAACAATTACTATGCATTGTTACATGATAAAGACGAAAATTAGCTTTTAATCTATTATTTAATTAAAGAAATTAAACTCCGCTATGTCCAATTGGTTTTCCGTAATCATTAGTTTAATCTTATCTGCCAAAACAATATTTTCAGCACATTTATTAACTAACTGTAATCAATTAGGATTCTTTAATATCTTCAAACTGGGATTGTTTTTACAAATATTGATTTCAGGTAGCTAGAGCTGTTACTGTTACCATTTCTCAAATTGATGGGCGGCCGATGTCGACAACGACTCTACAATAAACCGCTAAGGACCATAAAGTACAGAAATGGTCAACAACTGTCTTATTGTTGTGTCGCCGAGGTTCTATCGCAGTGAGAAAGATAATGTCCTTCTCCTTCTGAATTCCAAGTATTGTATGTTTATGTTTACGCGATTCGTTACTGAAATGTGATTAAAACAATTCTGTGTGGGTGAAGTTCGCAATCAGTTTACTTGTATGAGCTGTGCATGTTAATGCGAACAACTATTTATATTAGACTACAATAGACGGGCATAAAGCAGGAAGTCGTCTGCTTTTATAGCGTCTCTACGTCAGAGAAGCATTTAATTTCGGTGCAAAACCACTAAATATAATCCGTAATAAACAAACGACTCGAATTTAATTATTTTCCCCGCAAATATCTTTATCTAACTAGAACATAAGAAGCGTGCTTCGATTGTGGTTGTGTCATTCTTTACAAACCAGCCAATCAAATAAAAATATCAAAATCTCTCCGGCCAATCAAAAGACAGCATATCGGTGGCTGACGGCTCAAAGTGGTCGCACTAACTATTAATCGGGATCCAGATTTGACTTAGAGATTACTGAATACGGGGAGGTCACTAGTTTTCACCATTTCAATTGCGGTAGGAAATTCACGTTAAGTAAAAAGGAGCACTATATATAAATATCACAATATACAGGTAACACTGTACAGTAATATCGTTATCTACCTTTACTTACTCAACAAAACTGAGAAACAGAATACCAACAGTTATAAGGCACCAACTGTTACTGGGAATTAGAACCAAACTCGGATACTGGTGATAATAAAACAAAATGTCTATTGCGATATTTCTTGGCGTTATATCACATTCTAAGAGCTATTGTGATAAAATATATATGTAATATTCACAAAATAATATGTTAATCTCGAATTTCGTTTCAATATTCTTATGCCTGAAGACCACCATCTGGAGTAGAAAACACTCCTTCATCAAAACTTAGTTTTATTAATATTTAAACTTGTTTTTGTCGCCCATTCTGCTTCTCAGGCAAAAAAAGGTAACATTATATATATATATATATATATATATATATATATATATTGATACTTTGATACATTATTACATGATCAGACAATAATTCTATATTATAACATTATTCCTCTCTCAAGTAATTCATCCTAATAATTAGATCGCCTTTATACTGACGGTGTCACGTGACAACCTTCTCATGACCAACTATATCCATCGTCACGATAGAGGTCGACCCGACATACAAAGACCACCTCGTTATTACCACACTGTGACCTCATCTCTATAAATGATCACCTTATATTATAATTAGAGTTTGTGGATTTTAAAGTACATCATCAAATATTGCATTGACCTTGTCTAATAAAAAAGACATTCCCGGAAATAAATAATAGAAAACTGCATGTTGTTTTTAGTGCAATAATAAAAATAGACACTTCATATTTCATAATGAATGCTCCTTACAAGTAGGTGGGGTCATAGGGCAGGCAGATACTGCCCAGCCCCAGAGCTGTTTATAAGTATATGGGGAGGGAGGGGGGATTTACTGAGATACCTCCCGGGGTCTTGAAGAAATGTGCCATATTCTATACAATCTCAAATTCTACGGATTGAGACCCCCCCAAAACAAATTAAAAAAAGTTAACTGATTTAATTTATTCAGTTATCTCAACAGAAGTAGTTCTCTTAAAACTAACATGAATACTAACATAAAGTAACTTTAAAAACAAAACTGATTAAAACATTAAAATACTTTCTAAACTATGTTTACTTATCTAGTTAGAATAAATATCGTCTTAAACCTGTTAAACCAAGAAATTTCAACTCTGTAGCTGAAAACATCTATAAATATTCATTTTACTTTACATAATACAACAATATCACTAAATGATGATGTTCATCTTCCCTTGCGTTTCGGCATGATGCACGTCAAAAGAAGAAAAACACCACTACCACCATCAGCAGCAATAACCACCACCACCACCACCAACAACAACAACAGTTAGAAGATTGTCTCCCCAATGATGTGGACATCGAAATGAATCTGGATCTGATCAAGGGATTTATCTGTACCTCATTCCAAACAGACGTGATTGTTGTCAAATAAATGTTGTGTTAAAATGTCTTGTAGGGATTCCCCTCAACTGACCTCCCGTGACAACCTTCCGTTGTCTAGTGACACTCGGTATCACTTTTGAAGGATGTCACCCATTTTGGATTCTGTCACGCCGAGAAGTCTATTACAGACACCAAGACGTTCAAGATGGCGGCGATTCGTGTCCAGGATACTCAAAGGCTCCCGACTATCCAAACGTCCGGAAAATCGTCTTCATTATTAAAAGGTTAACAGTCATCCATTCTGTGTCAGTGGCGGTGTTCGTGATAAATCACTCTCAATGACTGATTGTTCGCCGAACCACTGATCGTTCACGGATGAGGATGGTCTCCTCAATATTTCTGGCCTACATCCAATGTATACAACGAGGCAACAAGTTCTGCCTAGAAAATTGTTCAATATTCCTTACCAGTTCTTTTGTTGTTTTTTATCGTTTTATTGTCGTTATTGTTGTTATTGTTAGTGGTCGTGTTTTATAATATTCTCAAAATGTAATAAAAGACAAAACGGACTCGAGATACGTATGTCATTAAGTCAGCTTTAAATGTCATTCATCCCTCATCTGCATTTGGTTGTTTTTGTCGGTGTTTTTGTTGTTGTTGTTTTTTCCTGTTGTTTTCGACTTTTTCTGTCTTCCGTTGATTAAAATTCTAGCCACGAAAATAAAATGCCAGTCCGGTTCTAAATTTCGACCCAGTCTCGACATTTAACATGTTCACGCATATCAACACGTACAGAAGGATGGTCACTAATATACGTATATGAACGTGTGCTTATTGAGCATGGATCACGAACGTATGTGTAGTTAACTTTATTCTAGAATGAAGTAGGGTTTCCATACGGCTGTTTCATCAATAATGTAGAATCACACATGTGTGTGTGTGTGCGTGTGTGTGCGACAAAGAGAGAGAGAGAGAGAGAGAGAGAGAGAGAGAGAGGAGGGAGGGAGAGTCAACGGAATGATTCGGGCGGAAATAACCACATTGAAATAATTATGAGGTTATTAGTTTAAAAATAAACATAATTATTTGGTTGAGTAATAGTCATGTCATAGTAGTCAGGTAATACTAATTCTGAGTATTTTGGCTCATGCGAAACACACACACACCACTGAGCCACAGACACATCCTGTTTACTACGAGCTGTTGTACCAAATAATGCATTTTGAGTGTATTTCCGTTTCCGGTAGGTACGCACTCCCACTTTCCTGTTGGGGCGACACATTTGTCACGTAAGAAAAGTGGATTGTCTGGGTACCACAAGCTGATGAGTACGCTAGACTTGTTGTCATTGTTTAGATGTAATTTATATATATATATATATATATATATATATATATATATATTATAAGCACACACACAAGACTGGTTTTATAACCGTGTTACAACACTCACCTGTCTCGTAAGAACTTGGCGAATCCAAAATCGGTGATCTTCAGATGACCTTCACGATCCAGAAGAAGGTTCTCCGGCTTCAGGTCTCTGTAGACAATGGACTTGGAGTGGAGATAATCCAGAGCAGAGACTATCTCTGACGCGTAGAAGTTACTGGTCGTATTGTTAAATCTGCCCGCATTACGAAGGTAGGAAAAGAGTTCGCCTCCACAGATAAACTCCAACAACATATAGAGGAACCGGTCGTTATGATGGGTCCACAACCTGAGAGGGGGGAGAGGCCGGAAGAGAAAGGGAGAGAGATATAAATATTAACTGATTAGTCGAATTACGACAGGTGCAAGGTTTCTATACTCGTACTACCTACGCCGTCTTTGTGCAGTATGTTCCTGGTCATTCACTCGTGGCTAGAAGTTAAACAACAACCACGTATCCTCATCTTAGTTGATTCATACCATGTTTTATAGCCACCATTTGCACTCCCTTCACATGGTAAAGTATTTTATGCAGGATTTAACTACACATAAGAGAATCCATACAACTAAACATATAACGAGAATCTTCAGTAATGTATGTTCAACAACGACGACGTTATAGACACATTAAGATATTTCTAAAGGAAACAGAAGTACATAAAGTGATTCGTAACTTTTGGCCACCGGTGTATGACCGGAATAGAGGCTTGGACTCACTCACCCACTCACCCAATCACCCACCCACCCACCCACCCACCCGCTCGCTCGCTCACTCGCTCACTCACTCGCTCACTCACTCACTCACTCACTCACTCACTCACTCACTCACTCACTCACTCACTCACTCACTCACTCACTCACTCACCCACCCACTCAATCACTCACTCACTCACTCACTCACTCTATAATGTCCAGAAGAGAGATCTGACCACAAATAGCCATCGTGATTTATTTATAGTCTGAAACAGCTTAAGCTAAACTAAATATAAAACTAATTAACTATTTAGGTACACAGAAGGTCGGTATTTAGTATTACCGATAGTTATTGTTCATAAACTGAAATGTGTTAACAGCTGGTCATCTTGATATGTTGACCAAGTCATCTTCTAACTTATTTCTAGTTTTAGCAACTGCTCTCTCTCTCTCTCTCTCTCTCTTATATATATATATATATATATATATATAACCGGGTCACAAATTTTCAGTATTATTTAATTATTAACAATTGTCTTAAAATACCCTTAATATCTGTTAAAAGATAGAGTCAAAAAAATATTCAACAGCTGCTCGTTTTCTAATACTAACGAACTTTGAAATTTGTGGTGATATGGGGTGATATGGGGTGATATATGGTAATATATACTGACATGTGATGATATATAGTAATCTTTGGAAAGACAATAATTTACTGATAATTTCAAATCGTTCTGATAGTTTATATTTCAGAGCTCCATCTGTTTATCATCTGACACCTGGTACCTCTAACGAGGGGCTCGATCTAAAAAAAAGATGAAAGACTTGTCCAAAGATTAATCTCTTGACTCATAACATCGTGGGTGGTTCATCACATTGAATACCGCTATAGTATCTTTAATTAATTCTTAAGGTGTGATGTCCCTCGGAGGACATAAAACATACTGACATACTGGGGTATTTCGGCTCCATCTCTCCTTATTGGTTCTCTATCAGGGGGGCGGTAGTAAATTCGTTTCAGCCATTCAGTAATGGGGTCACCATATTAAAAATGCTCAAACTTTCTGATCCCACAAGTCAAACAAAAAATCCTACCTAATAAACTGTTAGACACGTGACCAACAAATGTCAGTACAGAAGCGGGGGTTCCAAAGGATTCGACAATCGATTAAAAACCATTTTTACCTCATAATATTATATATATATATGTTTTAAATGTTTTCAAACTTACTTTCTTCACCACAGATCTGTGACTGAGGGCGAGCGAGTGTCGTATTTCGTGTGGTAAATTTCGGCTGATAACAACCCAGTTTTGTACGAGACAAGCGTCAGCCTAACAGCCGAACTCCGTGTAATGTACAGATAGACACACCTACACTTCTACCTGAGCTAATCATCTCAGGTAACAGATCACTACATCAATCGAGGTGTTAAGAGAATTGATAAACCGAACACGATCCTGGACGCTCCGGTGGCAATCGATAAAATATGAACTGCGGTCTTCCTGTTAAAACTTTGTTTCCTGCCCTCAACAACCCGGAAATGATCGTCAGTCAGTTTACTGGGAGATAGGGTTAGTCTAAAACTATATGTTGACATGATGTATACATCTTGTAATGGTAATACTACATGGTAAGAGAGGGGTGTTTGTTTGTCTGTTTGTCTGTCCGTCTGTTTGTTTGTTTGTTTGTTTGTTTGTTTGTTTGTTTGTTTGTTTGTTTCTGTGTTTTGCATCTCACCGGTTTTGCTATTCTCAGCAGTTATGCATGAATTTAATTTATTTAAAAATATTAAATAACAATAATAAATAACAATTTCGAGAAGATTTTCTATTAATAATTGACATCACCAAATAATTGTTCATACACCAAGTCCCTTCGGTGTCATAACACCCCCCTCCCCCTCCTCCCGCCGCCCGCTGTCAGCCATATTTTTATCTGATTGTTGTTGTCGTATTTCAAAAGATGAGACAACTTACTGACTGATGATGATTAAAACAACAATATCTCAACTGATATCGTAGTTATCACCGCTAACTGATTGACTGATTGGATGACTGACTGACTGACTGACTGACTGATTGGATGACTGATTAACTGATTGGGTGACTGATTGGACACAATGTGAATGTGTGTAGCTCTTTTATTATTGTGCGAAAGAATACAGACACAGAGAGTCATCAATCCTCATTTCAAGTATTGAACGATTCACCAGGGACTTATTTACTCCCTAAGTACCAGGTTAAAGTACAGCAGGCAGAACATCTCAGCAAGGGGCCTAAGACACAAACCAGATGTGTGTTTGTTGTCAAAACGTTCTACTTATCGATAAAGGTATCATTCTGGATCAATATCGATTTTTACGGATTTTCTCCAGTAGCGTGATGCCAGGAGATAGCGATAGAACGATTGAAAAGAATCTCGGATCTCAGACACGACTGGTCCAAACATAACAACACTCTCTGATCCAGAATGGAACAAGAGTAATTGATCCAGGACAAAACAACACTCAAATCAAATAAAATTCTCAGGGTGGAAGTGTTTGAGGAGAAGTGAGAAAAACGTGTATATGATCAAGAGAACTGTGAGTCAGTGAGTGAATCAGTCAGTCAGTCAGTCAGTGTGTGGGTGAGTGAGTGTTTTGTTTAGCTTCGACGTTGGTCGCACAATTAACATAATTAGGGTTGGGGTGAAAACATGCCACTTTTAGCAGTAGATAAAACATCCCACACCCACAAGTAATACTGGGATCCGATCCAACGACTTAGTGACATGAAGTACACCGCACTACCAACTGTACCATAGCAGCAGCCAGGAGAAATAGTTAGATCCTTAACTACAGTGACGTCAGACCAGAATCTGGAGCCAGATGTATAGAAGTGATCCAGTATTAGTATACGAATCCTTCTTAATTTGTTGAAAAGAGCTCAATAAAAAGATTATCTTTATTGTCAATATTAATTAACTATATTTTAATATTTAAAATTATCTATGCTAATACAATATCTAGCCATTATGTCGTACTGACAATATATATATATATATATATATATATATATATATCATGTGAGTATAATTATATATTATCATGTGAGTATAACAACAGCCCAAACATACGAACTTATCGAGAAATCCGAATATTGATTAACAGAATGATGCATTTACATAATAAACGACTCGGAGTTTCTCCGACTAAAACAAACAACGAAATTTGTCCGGATTTAAGACGTCAGCATCATTCAGGATTAGACCATCACGGAACCTTTCCTCCGAACGAACATTAACTAAATAAAGACTAATCTTGAACTGAAACGACACCATTAGAACTAACTAGCATCGAGTACTCCGGTAATAAATACTGGGGTAATGAAAAATTACGGACTGGTACTGTATCACCTAAACTCGGACTGACATCGCTGCTAAATGTGGGGTCGTGGAAGATGAAATACGCCCAAATGTTAACGCTGTTTATTAAGGTGCCGTGTCAGTGGGCCAATCCAGGAATCGGATTAGTTCATTAAATATCGAAACGACTTGGATAGATAATACTAATTTGGTGCGTTAATCATTACAGAATCGGTACTCTGTGGTGGAAAATGGCAATTAATGATAACTTAATCTAATTATAGACTTGTTCAAATGCTTCGATATGAGTCGGCCATTTTGAATGGCGAAACCACAAACAATGGTGAAGCTAGATAATAAGCAGATGTAAGAAGGAATGTTGTGGTAAAATGTGAGTGAGTGAGTGAGTGAGTGAGTCAGTCAGTGATGAAGGAAGGGAGCGTGTTGGTGCTTCGTTTAACTCTCGCCACTATTCACATCTAGAACTTATTGCCGATGAGCTATTCCCTACGGAGATGAAACGATCAGGCCGAAGCCTTTCAGTGATCGCTGAAACGTCCCATAGACACCGACAACACTGGGATTCGATCCCGTGACCTGAAGGTCTGGCGTACACGTCTCAGGATCAACGTCCATCACGCACCGATGACATTTACGCCGTCATATAGCACACATCCCACACAAAAACTACATACACACAATCGACAAAGACCAACTACCATCGCGAGAAAACTAGTAACTGGTGAGTCAGTAGGCCATCGAAATTACTCCGGATCTCGTAACCAGATCCAGAGATCCCGTCGAATTCTGGATACCATACGAGCGCGTTAACCCTTTACTTCCAGTTAGGCGAACCATGAATAAATGAATCCCATTTCGGACGCGGAGGCTCAATTGATGTCCGAAAGGTGGCCATAATCCTGATAATATCAATAGTTGAATCACGTTATATATATATATCATTTATTATGGCAAAAACAGTCTCTTTCACTATTCTTACATTTACTATGAGAGTTCTTATGACACATAAATCTTCAATGTGTTTATTAGCAGCCCTCACCTCCCCCCCCAAAAAAAAAAACTACCGGATTAATGAAATGACATAAAACAAACGACAGGATAAACGTATTTCTCTATTTACGACGTTCCTCTTTTAATAAAAGCCGCGAGAACGTCCGAAAAAAAAATGTCATCCGTGTTGCCAAAACCGGAAGTATGAGGTCACTTCCTGCTTATTGGCAATAACAGAGATCATATAAGACTGTTCCAAGACATTTTTCTGGTGTTCAACGTTTTAGAGAGTGTGCGTGTACTTTGGTCTACTTATAGAAACCGGCTTCTTTAAACAGCTTTAGACGTCTATTGGCTGACAGAAGGTGTAAACAGACGAGTATCGGTATAATAATATGCCTGTCATCTTAATTATGGACGGAACAGTTATAAAGGGGTATTGCTGTATCAAAAAAACCTGCATTATTATCTATCTGTCTACAACTCTGTCTGACTGTCTGTCTCTCTACATGCCTGTATGTCTGTACATACATCTATTTAAATGTGTATATCATATATAGATAGGCGAAGAGCTAGATAGACAACTAAGTGTAAACATATCATAAAGATATAAATAGACAGACACAGAGACAGATAGGCAGATATATCAACTGACCGACAGACAGACAGACAAACAGACTGATAGACACATACACATATGTACATACACCTGGCCATATTTTCCTACGCGGTATAAATAAAATTTTGTTGACATCGTTATAACTAAGACACACACACACACACATCAGAGGTTATAAGAGCCACTTTATATATTGACAGCGTACAATATTATATTAGCATCCCAACACACACACATACACACACACACACACACACACATACACACACACACACACACACATCAGAGGTTATAAGAGCCACTCTATATATTGACAGCGTACAATATTATATTAGCATCCCAACACACACATACACACACACACACATACACACACACACACACACACACACACACACATCAGAGGTTATAAGAGCCACTCTATATATTGACAGCGTACAATATTATATTAGCATCCCAACACACACATACACACACACACATACACATCAGAGGTTATAAGAGCCACTCTATATATTGACAGCGTACAATATTATATTAGCATCCCAACACACACACACACACACTAATGACACCTAATGCTTCCAAGTCAGACTCAACACAAACTGCGACAAAAACCTGACACCTCTCTCTCTCTCCCTCTCCCAGAAAGCTCCCATAATAGCATCAGATGTTGGCGGAGAAAGGTCAAAAGATGGAACAAGCTGACCTTTTTTGTCTTTATGGATGTCTAAGTGTTGTAGACGATATCCAGTCAGAGCAGTGACGTAAGAGTGAGACCCCGGAGGGGAGGTGGGGCTGACTTAGCTCAAACATAACGGCTAATTATAATACACGTAATTATAAATCGGTCAGAAATTACCCCCCGTCACTTACATCATGCAAATATATACATAAATTAAGTGTTCTGTGGGTCGAAACGTCGTAACTAGTTTTTGTGTACACGGATCACTTTAAGTTAGCTGTCATGTGGGTGATTATAAAGGGGCATAATCAGTGTTGACACATAGAGAGTACTGACGTTAAACACACCAAGGAGTAAAATGGCAGCCTCCATGCTTAAATTATCACTAACATATATATATATATATATATATATATAACTATTATTTTATGTTAAACACTAATTTCCATTTAGTATTTCCTAGATCAATAAATGTCAAAACATTATTGTACACAGACAGCTAAACGTCTAATGTTTTATTATAACGTGTGTTACGTCACGCCATTATTGTATTCGAGAGCGTGCGGTCTTCATTTAATAACATTAATAACTAAATTTTATGATGTTAAACACTTTATTACTAACAATAAATAAATACTAATATCGTATAAATTATCAATCAAACTAATAATTGAATAAAGGCACGCAATTAATTTCTGAAATTGGATCATTTTCTATGACATAGATGGGTGAGTGTCAATGGAGGGTCTCACCAAGATGGCGGCCCGATGGCTTCAACGAAATATGGCAGCCCGTTATCTAGTTATATATATATATATATATATATATATATATATATATATATATCAGAGATAATTAGTGCA
>JAODUP010000169.1:467500-574754 GCA_025642065.1 Paralvinella palmiformis
AGATCAGGTCAAAGGTGGTCTGGGCGTTCCTAGTACGGAGAATCGCGTCTATCATCAAAGGTGAAAAGGCGTGAAGAAATTAAATAAATAGTATTAGACAAATATTGTGGCTGTTGTTGTCTTTTTGTTGTGCGAGTTACCCAAAACCCGTTTATTCTTTACAACTAAATACAACAGGAAAGATCCAAGTTTATTTTCAATCTATATTTCTGGAATGTTTATTCTATATCTTAGTAGTTTGAAAACTACGGTAAATCAACTAATTATTTCACAAGTAAGTATGTAAGTATTTAAGTAAGTTAATGAGTAAGGGATAAAATAAGCAAACAAGTAGATATGTAAGGAAGTTAACAAGACAGTTTGTCAGTGAGTCAGTCAGTCAGTCAGTCTCTCTCTCTCTCGCTCGCTCGCTCCCCCCCCCCCCTGCATGCACAGTAAAGACATGACCATGAAAGTAACAAATTCTCTCAAAAAGTAGGAAGATCATAAAAACATTCAAAAATAAGTAGTATTAATACTACTACTACTACTACTACTATTAATAATAATAATAATAATGCATAATAATAATCTAAGTTTAAAAAAACACCCTTATTAGCAAGATACATTCTAATGTGTTGTACAATGATATCAATACATTTTTTAGGAACAGAATTAACCTTTTCAAGAGGCGAGGCACTTCTAATTAAATGGTTTAATAAACATTTATCATAAGTATTATTGAGCCGTATTAACCATTTAAATAAAAAATATATTGACAATGCCGACGCCATTATTTGTACGCGCGCGTTCACACGAGCGCACACGCGCGCACAACTTAGCCTCCCCTCTGAACAAACCCAAGACGCAAACCCGCGAAGGCTACTCCCTAGAGTAACGAGATGATCGAATGAAACATCCCACAGATACAAAACAAGTAACGCTGGGATTCAATCCCATCACCTGGCGATCTATGACCAAGTTCTCTATTAACTAGGCCCCATATTTAGATTGGGAGCTTATCAATACCCCTCATTTGACGACCCCAACCCATCCCGGATCCTTTCATCACCTACCTAAAGTGTTTAAGATTTCAAAATCGTCTAGTTTAAAGTTCCGCTGTCTGCTGGAAATGAGTAACTTTTCTAGATCCGAGTCGACCCCATTAATGGCCGCTGTTTTCGATCTCTCGGATGTCGTCGCCTTTCGGGATATTCGTTCCTCCAGACTCTGTCTGGCCCTCACTCTGGTCCGGGTATGTGAAGAAGGAAGCCTAGACGCCGCCATATTGGACACATTGATCAGCTGGAGGGGCCGAGTCTGTGACGTGGTCAGATCACTTCCTGTCGCGCTGCAAATGACGGAAATGGGTCGATCCAGTCCGAACACCATTCAGTCAGGTCACGTGGTCAACCTTAGATCCTGAAAGTAACAATCGGATTTCAAACGCATAGTACAACTCCATTGAACACGTGACAGCATATGTATATGCTCCATGGTATGCAGTTAACATAATCATAAGAAAATCATACACACGTACGCACCCGCACACACACGCGCGCACACACATAACTATATATAATTGGCAGGTATCATCTATATATATAAATGGCAGGTGTCTTCTGTAAATAACTGACAGATGTCTTCGTGGCCTAAATGATTGCGCGATTAGTTAAGGGATCTGCGCGACCTGAGTTCAAATGGTTGCCCCTCTATGTCTGAAAGATGTTTCATCTTTCAATTCACCTCATTACATTTGTAATTCGCTCGACCCATTTAGCTTACCACGTGACCCAAAAAATGGCCGTACACACCCCAAGCATTTCTTTGGGCATGACGAACTAGGGCGACGACTGCTCATATCCCGAAAATCTTGCGCCCTGACCGAACGCGATTCTAGATCCGAAAAAGTGTTAAGGTCCCACACAAGCTCGATTACCCCACATTTGCCAAATGACGAAATGTCTGTGCTAACAAAGTCGTTTTGGTAAGGCCAGGGAGAGACACACGTATCCCATATAAAGGAGCTTATGTATTTACTCGCCCTAATAACCAATCCGACGTGTGTTAACGTGATTCTGGCAATTCACAGTAAATGTCCCCATTAGAATGCAGCTTAGGCGGGGGGGGGGGAGGGGAATTTCTCGGTTCTGGGGATTACCCACTATGTTGCCGAACTAAATACTAAACCTTTGGATTAAGAGGAGATCAGCGTTCTGTAGCAGCGGCTAGCTCTACACCAAATCACAGACTGGCGGCGACAAGCAGTAGCTGAAATAATTAATTAGCTCCGCCATAATTAACAACGACGAAACAGGTTTTAGGTCACAAGCTAACCCGGGATAAACAATAGTTAGGTAACCGACCAATCAACATCCCAACGACCTAAATTTCTCAAAACCTCCAGGTCCTTCTTATCTCTCTTTATGCAGGGATAACTATTCTTGTCTATCAGTATTTGAAATAAATACTCTGTCTCTCTCTCTCTCTCTCTCTCTTTATATATATATATATATATATATATATCACGCTCGCACGCACGCACGCACGCACGCACACACACACACACACACACACACAATACTATATCAGCCTTTCACTAACCTGTTTTATCTTCAGACCCATATAAATGTCAGCTAAATATTGACTATATTCTATGGCGGCCGTTTGTTATGATAATACACATACAATCTAAACCTTCTTATGCTAAATGTCTATTTTTAGAATCTGTTAATAGGTTACCACGAACTTTACTGCTGCGTGACTTCTCTTTGTTCTGCTTACATATCATCATCATCATCATCATCATCATCTAACAAACGACGAACTGATTCTTTAAATAGTCATCCTTACAAATAAAAGAGGGTAATGGGTTTTATATTCGGGTAGTATGGGTTGTTATAGGGGTATTGTGAACAATTACCAGCTTCAGTTCGTGTTATTGTTAACAACTTTCACAAACAGGAAGTAAACATTAACACGGGTCGTAAACATCACTGACCTCATTATATATATATATAAACTGAATATCGTGATATCAATAATATCGCTATTTTCTTGCCTGTAAGCGAATATTATGCTCTCTCTCTCTCTCTCTCTCTCTCTCTCTCTCTTAATATCATACATCATAAAACTAATAGTCGGCAAATTATCAGTGATTTTAAATTTTATAAATGCGGCCATAATTGTTTATCATTCATATGAACACGCTGAGATTCACATTACTCGTAAAAATAGGACTGCTATATGGATTACTCAAATATAGGTACTTCTGTTTCAGTTCAGTGAGTAAGCATGCCAATGCGTGTACCACACCCACAAACATACAAAAACAGTTTGAACACGTGAGTTATTTACCGAAATCAAACAGAGATTAATGGGTAACATAATTCTGAGTAAATACATAGATGGCGCCACGAGCGGTTGTCAATTATAAGTGACCACACTCGGCGGTAAGATCGATCTGGCTGTGCCCAATAGGCGACAGCCAGGGGTTTCTACCCCAAACTTCAACAAGACAAGGTAAGATCGATCGGTTACGGATGATTGTCCACCAGGTGAGCAATCATAAGACAGATTACCCCATATATATATATATATATATATATATATATATTTATATATATATAAAACAGTGCCCCAAATACTGTACACATACTCACTCAATTTGATTAAGAACCCCACGGGCGACTTCTTTATTTCTATAATACACCGAGGTGTTAATATTTTTCTGGCGACATTTGCTTTCATTCGGCGCTTGTTGTAATACAAAACAAAATCAGATAATTTATTTCTCATAACCCAATTCAGATTCTTTCAGAAACGCCGTGACCTGAAACGAGTTTCAGTTCAACTCACGACGATGGTGAAAAGAGGCCCAATTTTCAAAATGGACTGTATATTAGCGGGCGCACAAAAGACTTCTTTACAAGTCGCACGTAATAGTTTACAAGGGCACCAACAAGCGTCTTATTTTTGCTGTGACCTAAATAATTAATGCTCAACATATCTCACATTATTTGACGTTTACGGGAATATGACAAGAAAGAAGAGGTAAGAATTTACGGGATAAACGATCCCATAATGACTATAAAAAAGCCAAAAGACGGGGGGGGGGAGGTATCAGACAGATAGACAATGCTGATGTCTTGGCACTACAATTCCAGGATAAACATTAGGTCGTAAAAAATGGTAACTGTTTCGGCGTAGAAAATAAATCTGATTGTCAAAAACTAATTGAAAGTCAACTTTAATCTGTCAGTTATGTTAATATATCGAATACTTCATATAACACACACACACACAAACTACTAAAAACAGTGTTCAAATTATATCATATCCCATAATATTCCCATCCTGCCATATATATATATATATATATATAAAATATATATATATATATATATATATATATATATATATATATATATATATAACTTACCAAGAATTCCTAGTTTTCTGTACACAAAATCAGCTTGTAAATAAAATTATAAATTAGTATTCCTAGAATTAACGAGCTATTTTGGTGATTTCCGAATCCACTCCTTGTAAAACTCCATCAATTCATCGTATAAACAGTAATATCTTATGTGAGCCACATCTGTTTTAGCTAGATGAATTCGTGCTCAACACATTTCAGAGGTACACACATAAGTGATCTGCTATGCCGTGATATTGCTAACATGAAAATGAAAATCCAGCCACAGCATAGCTTCTACGCCACTGACGTACAAATAGACCGCTTCTTTCGCGTTGACAAATCAAGAAAAACTAACTCAGCCTCATTCTACGATTCATGAACGTCATCATTTATAACTACAGGAGTGAGTAATTGCTAGGAAAAAACCATCAGTGTAATATTACGCACACACTGGTGTTTACAAGAAGCGATCTGTCGGTGTGGTGTTTAGTAGCTCCGTTTTCGCTTCTGGTGGCGCGCTGTTGCGCCTAATGGCGACAAAATGGCGCACATCAGAACAATTATATAATAGTGTACATATAATATGTCATTTACGGCCAGCCTTCGCTTTTTTCACCCTCGTAATTATCGATCTTATGCAAAGAAGCGAATTCGCATGGTGAATGGGTTGATTCAGGACTTTGGTCACGTGAGAGACAGACAGACAGACACACAAAATTATATATAATATATATATATATATATATATAAGGCTACAGTTAATTCACAGCGAACCAGTCTATAACTTTGTGTTATCATACACAAACAAACATATTCTGTTAACTTTGAGGTAATTCTTTATCAAATATTTGGTGTCTAGGTGCCAAGAATAGACAAACACTAACACGGTCACAACCTTGTTTGTCGAGTGTTATTATAGTGTATGGTAATGTTTGGTGATTGGTGAGTAAAACAGTCTGGATTAGTCATGGGAACTATCTGTTTGAAATGATCCGTGCTTTTCTATAGTTACTATATCTTAACAGCAATGAAATACATGATCCGGATCGTGCTGGTTGGAATCGAACCACGGAACCTGCGTTTATGGATTATTTCCATGGGATGTTATATATGGGTCGTGTGTGTGTGTGTGTGTGTGTGTGTGTGTGTGTGTGTGTGTCCCAGATGTTTCCAGTGCTGAGACTAAATCGCTCAGCCACCGACTCACTTCACTCAGTCACTCAAAGGTAATGAATGATAAAGCAGATTAACGCGCACACACACACGCGCGCACACACACACCAATATTTAGAAATAGTTAGACTCCCATAAATACAACAGAATCACCCCCCCCCCACACATACACACACACAGATAACATGTACACATAGTTCCGTCCAAACCATGCTCTTACCTAAAAAAAAAAATAACCGAAATCCCAAGCGGCACGGAGTACACCAAACTGACTACCTAACTCTGTTTACACGATATCGGCCACCATATTACCAAAATTAAATATCTCAGCTCGGGCGCGTCAAATGAAACTTCTAATCTCCGGCCGCAGATCGAAGCGCCCTCTGGGTAGTCGAACGATCTGATAAAGATCCACGTAATGTTAGAGACAACGTTAATCCTGAAGCAGCCAATCCGAACAATCACCTAACATCGTAATCCAAATAGCTCCACAATCGCGCAGCAACAGCAGCAACAACTCGAACGATGGCGGTAACTCAACTACTTAAAAACGTGACAAATAAATACTCCTAATAATATCCGATCATCTTGGTCGCGATGAGTCGATATATTAACCGGATGGCAGTCGGCTGGGGGGAGAAACTGGCGTATCCGTGTCTGGTAAATGCCATGAAATGCGATAATTGCTGGAATCAACTCGTATCCCGATAATTACTGGCGTTGCTTCAACTTGTTTGGGCCTTTCTTCGTGGCTTTGGTAGTGAACAGCCCGAACCGAAAATAGATAAACCTAGTCTGGTCGCTCTAACTCTGATGCTAGTGTTCTTAAATCTCCGACACACACACACACACACACACACACACACACACACACACAGAGAGAGACCGTGCAATACTTCTATCTCCACGCTATTCTGGGATTCCTGGATATACTCGTGGCCTTTCTATTAGACCAGTCCTGACTAAACCTCACACACACACCAACACACACACACACACACACTTACCTGCACGTGAGCAGAACTTATCCAGCAACCGACAATCTTTCATTATTTAAGCGTCTATGTCAGCCTGTGCGTGTGTGTGGATATATTTAGCCCGTTCCCGTTCCTGGTGTTAGCTCTAGAGATCCCGTCTGTTCCAAGGTTGATCAGTCCAGGCAGGATTCCCACTGGCTGTGCTTCATAAGCTGATCCGATCTCCCGGATAGAGTGCGGACGATCCAGAATCAGATTATCGGTGCTCCGGGATACGACAAGCCTCGGTTTAAAAGCCAGAAGTAGTGTCAGCGCCACCTAGCGGACAATCCGGGGCTCGCGGTCAGAACGCGTGTGGTCGTCGAGTGTCGCGCACCAACAAACGAATGGTCGTCTGTTTGTAGTCAGAATTGGACCAACACAATCGTTGACACGGCGGACAGGGCTAATACCATGACGTCATACATCCGGTCAATGACGTCCACGGCCTGTTAAACTATTAAGGCCACAGATCGTTATGACAGGGTAACACCGACCATTGGCTAGTTAAGAGAGATCTAGGTATCAAATATGACGATTTACAGGTGTAATAGAATGTTATTATGGTGTTATATCGGGAAACGTTTTGGCTTATATGTTTAGAAGATTATAACTTATGTAACGCACACCACCACCACCCCCCTCTCTCTCTCTCTCTCTCTCTCTCGCTCGCTGTGTGTGTGTGTGTGTGTGTGTGTGTGTTGCAAAAACATTTAGCCTCTTGACCTCAAATCTTCGTTATAATATTAACTAAAGATCAGGTAACTGCTTACTGTATCACAACAAATAAATAGAGTCTAAGGTGACTTAAACACTTGAGCAGTTTAATTATTAATTATTACATAAAGACAATCAAAGAAAATCTGATTCTGCCCGTATTTCTAATCCGGCGACCATCACTTGCATTTTCTAGCACAATACCTACAGAAAATGGCCATATACACAATTTTTATACGATATTTAACCAAATATTGCCAGCCATCAAGACGATTCACTGACGACAGATGCTAGTACATTTAAAGTAGTACCTAATTTGGCTTAGTCTGCTTCTGGCGTTTTATTTTGGTATTTACAGCCAATTTTTGTCTGTTTATATTAGTATTCATCTTCGGTTAAATTGTACTGCTAGCGGTATATTTTATTACCGTTTTAAAGATGGCGTAGTGATATCGAAATATATGCCGGAATTACATCTTATTTGCGTAATGGGGCGTCATTCTTAGAATGGCGAGAGTTTACAGAACAGCATGCCAATAATAAATCCACATAATGGCATATTTTGCGATAAACTGATTCAGAATTCAGTGAAGTGTTTCCGTAATGCTGCCGATGATCGTTTAGCAATGGAATTACCCCATAATATGCAATGAGGCTAATCTAAGCGGATTAACGAAGGGAGGGTTGCAACCAAATAAGTAAGCATACTATGCTTCCTGGGGTTGTATTAATATATTAGCTTTATATATTAATAGTAAATTAAGTATACTTTTTGATCTACGCGAACATCGTCAGAAGACAGGAAATAAAAGTAATGTTATCACTTTGCTGTTTTATATAGATGAACCAAGTAGAATGGTAAGAAAGAGCATTATAATTGATTAAATATGGATATCATATGCTGCATATTTCATCAATTATATTTAATAAAATATATATTATTATACTGGAGCAATAAATAAATATTCAAAGTACACATTAATTTATAGAATGTTCAATATTTTGTTGACTTTAAGTCGATTCTTTCCCACTAGGTGTCACCTTCTACATCCGGTTGCTGTGGCCTACAGTGCGGCATTTTTAAAAGACACCGCCTCGTTGTGATAAGAAACTGTTTGAAATATATATTCCAATCAATTAATTATACTGTCTATGACTTTTACGGCCACTTTTGTGGACAAGGTAGGCTAAATGGGCCGAGCGACCTCCAAAGGTAATGAAGCGAAATCAACAATCTTTAGATATGCCCACGCCGAGATTCGAACTCGGGTGGTAGTGATCTGTGGTCCAACACGCTACCGCTAGACAACTGAGGCGCCCTATGACTTGTTACCGTTTGATCTTATTATAAGATGTATATACTTTCAATAAGACTGTTTAGACGCTATTCGTTGAGTAATTAATGGGATGTCTTTATTTTAAAGTCGAAGGAAAGTTGTTCGGATTACAGCCACTCTACATCATTAGTACTGCGCTAAAAATATCTAGGCTGCTGGTTCGAATCCGACTGATAGTTGTATTTGTGGCAGTTTCGCCGCCTCAGCCATATGTCCCAGGTGTGATCAGCGCCGAGCTTAAACAAATCAATTACTCATTGACTCACTGACTCACTCAATCAACCAATCAATTAATCATTGAATCAATCACTCCTCCATTTACGACAATTCTCGTCTTGTTTTATTACACCGCTGACTGTTTTATCAAATATTGCCGAGGTCTACCTGTTAGAAGAGCTCTAAGGTGTAAAACTGCAGGTTCTGGGCTCGAATCTGACTGGGGGAGATATTTCCCTGGTGAATCGCCGCTTGACCATATTTCCTAGGAGTGACCAACTCTTTGGTTAAGTAACTCTACTCTACTCTACTCTACTCTACTCTACTCTGCTCTACTCTCCTCTATCTACTCTATTCTATCCACTAGTTACAGTTAGCTATTGCTAACTGTCATTTTCTCTTAGACTGTCTATGACCTCTACTCTACTCTACTCTACTCTACTCTACTCTATTCACTAGTTACAGTTAGCTATTGCTAACTGTAATTTTTTCTTAGACTGTCTATGACCTGTACTCTACTCTACTCTACTCTACTCTATCTACTCTACTATATCCACTAGTTACAGTTAGCTATTGCTAACTGTCATTTTCTCTTAGACTGTCTATGACCTCTACTCTACTCTACTCTATCTACTAGTTACAGTTAGCTATTGCTAACTGTCATTTTCTCTTAGACTATCTATGACCTCTACTCTACTCTACTCTACTCTATCCACTAGTTACAGTTAGCTATTGCTAACTGTCATTTTCTCTTAGACTGTCTATGACCTCTACTCTACTCTACTCTACTATATCCACTAGTTACAGTTAGCTATTGCTAACTGTAATTTTTTCTTAGACTGTCTATGACCTGTACTCTACTCTACTCTACTCTACTCTATCTAGTCTATCCACTAGTTACAGTTAGCTATTGCTAACTGTCATTTTCTCTTAGCCTGGCCTGGATTGGACTGGGTATATAGATAGTGGCACTGGCTCAGAACATCAACATCTAAGCATCCTTTGATACCTATACCTCCATAAATCTAAACATAAATAAAACTATACATACATCTATCTAAATATAAAACCTCCTTATATCTATACATATATATGTAGACCTATACATGTGTCTGGGCTACTCAGCCTGTGGGGCCAAGCTAATCCACCTTTCGTACGCAGCAAATATGTCACGCCCAAGTATATATATATATATATATATATGTGTGTGTGTGTGTGTGTGTGTGTGTGTGTGTGTGTGTGTGTGTGTGTGTAGAATATTTTATATTTAGATTGATGTATGTATAATTTTATTTATGTATAGATTTATGGAGGCATAGTGTGTGTTGGTGTGCGTGCGTGGGTGTTTGCGTGCGTGCGTGCGTGTGTTGTGTGTGTGTGTGTGTGTGTGTGTGTGTGTGTGTGTGTGTGTGTGTGTGTGTGTGTGTGTGTGTGTGTGTGTGTGTGTGTGTGGT
This sequence comes from Paralvinella palmiformis, assembly GCA_025642065.1. Lineage (NCBI taxonomy): Eukaryota > Metazoa > Annelida > Polychaeta > Terebellida > Alvinellidae > Paralvinella > Paralvinella palmiformis. The sequence continues at coordinate 477,813 of JAODUP010000169.1, forward strand.
GTGTGTTATATTATTATTTTAGACGTTACATAAGATATAACAGTATTTCTATTGACCACAATAACAACAAGAGTAATTTAATTTATTAATCCATAAAATATCAGAACTTAAAATATTTTATTTAGCAGTCCTTGTTTCGGGTGATTGTATTTGTCTTTAACTGGTATCCAATTAATGACCATAATACCTAGTTTGGGCTCGGTTTAGGAGCCACTAAACATTCTAAAATCGTGTCTGTGGAAGAAGGTGGATCGAAACCCGGATGGGACTATAACCTACATCACTATGAGGGTGATCATATAGTCTATCGGTTCGGAATGTATTCTCCCCCCTTTAATCATTGGAAAATGTCCTGAGTGTAATATCCAGTATCGGGATCCAACTCTCAGCCAATCATGACCGTTCTTGGCTTTCCGGATATTGCGTAGGGCTATTCCCTACAATGAACTCAATGGGATATCCAAGGATATACTATTATATTTTGATTATATTATCTCGTGTTATATTCATTTAATGATAACGTTCCCAGTTGCTAACATAACCAGTTAAGTCATCCAAAACGTATATTTAATTAGCCTGAAGCATGATGTCAAAAACCAAAACAAACCAGCCGCGCTTTGTATTGTGGGATTTATAGGATTTATATGTTACTCATAGGGCTAAGGAAAAGCTATATAGTGAAATTCCTTAAGAAGGTTGTTTTATCATTTTGTAACAAGAAGCTTCTACCGAGCTGCCAGATTGTTGTAAATCAAGCGACGACGGTATCAGTTAGTAGATTGAGTAGAAGGACAGAACATCTCTAATCTCACTTGATCCGGATCGAGATGACTACACGATCCGTGTGCCATCTGACGTCAGAACACGTGACTTTCTTTCCTTCCGGCCATACAATCACGTATTCGAAGAAGCCGTAATGGCTACCCTTAATTAATTAGGATTATTTTCTTATATCTATTATATCAGGTAGAGTTTTTAATTATTGTTGAGGGATCTGGGGATACCTTAACAAACATTAAACATTTAAGTCATATTATCTGAAGGATATAGGTGGAATGTCTTTGGAGTCTAGGTATCAAAATATGTAAACGATCACCAACATATTAAATAATCCAGTTCAAAGTGCTTATTAATCGATTTTTAATGGCCTGTGGACACCGCTATTTTGAAGCTAGACAGAGACCGGAAGCTCCTGAATGCTGACGTCACTTGAGCGTATCCGGTTGACCTGATTTCTGTAGAGCCCGTACAAATGCATGTAAACAAGTGTGAGCGAAGAATTATTTCAGAACATAACGGAATTATTTTGTTAAAATTATGTCATGAATGACATACAACCATATCAGTTTGAATGAAGGAACCTGACAAGAGAAAGATGATTCAAAATGGCTCAGATATTAAGGCTCAAGAGAAACTATCATCCGCGTCAGTCTAGGGAATGCCCATTTGACCTCAGAGCATTTGAGTTTTCACCTTCCCGCCTTCGAATCTGGCTTCCGGTGCAGCCGTAATTTGTATTATTTCCCTATATCTATGATATCAGGTATATTTTGTGATTATTATTGTGGGTTTTTTGGTTACTGTTCTAAAATTACACATTTAAAAACATTTTCTGAGGGTGGACTGTCCCTGTAAATATGTATCTAGGGTCATTCCATGATCCTACCAATGTGATATCAGAAGAAGTCATTGTTTAGCCTACAAGGCGCAACTCACAAGGGAAGTATTACCCAAATACAGGTATATTACACTTGGTTCTAAACTTGGTCAGCAGTGCAGTGCCCTATCCACTATGTTAGACATCATAAACTTAAGATAGACACAAAGGTGGGTATATGACCAAGGTGGTGGAGTCTTCTACAGATATAGATACTGAAGGAGAAAACAGTTATCTGTTCGAGGTCCACCAGAGGGTTCTTTAACGAGTCAGATAGTTCATCAATGGAAGCCAAAAGAATAAATAAACAAAACTTCTCGAATTTCAGTGGAAATGTGAAAAATTGCTATTTTACGTCCACTTTTGCCCTTTACATGAGTAACTGGGTGAAATGAAAGATGAAACACCCTTCATACATCGTCAGACCGGGATTTGAATCCCGTGGCTACCAAGCTACTAAATAAGCAATGGAGACTGCCTAGACTTTCAGGTAGAACTGTCGACAACAACCAGAACCCCCCCCCCCCCACACACACACACAGAGAGAGGTTATCAACGGTGGCTCTAAATCTTAATTATTTTTAATCATCTGAATTATGGATCATATAAAGGTTATCATTTATTATTATTGGCATTGCACATAGTCATCTGTCTTAACCTTGTTTCTTTATAAGTAACGCTAAAGTAAATGACCCTGTTCAAAAGAAATGACATTCCATTTGGGTTAAAGGTTGTAGATATCTTTTACAGAAAGCCACAAGCTAAGTTATCATTTTCTGAAGAACAAACTCGATATAAGTGAATGAGAGCGTCTTTCGCAAATTAAAGCGTGAACATTTTTCTAAAGAATCTGTTTAGTTTCCATGTCTCAAATCATTTATTTACTTTTAGAAGACTCCCAAAGGCACAGTCAGAATTTTCTACTAGGTCATGAACGAGGATTTATAGACTGACCATGCCATATTTGAAGGCGCATGAACAAACTCGTGCTATATCACTACATTGCTGCCGCCCAGCGATCAAACCACGAACTATAAAAATAAGTCCGCGAACCAAGTATGGGGATAAAAATCGCGAGTGGGAAATAAAAATTATAATTCGAGTCGGCCTTCAAAAGTAATCAAGCAGTATGCCTTATACATTACAACCAGTATTTCGACATGATCTGGCATTTCATGGCCTACAATAAGTGTTTTTATATGATCTGGCATTATGACTACCACAAGTATTCTGACTTGATTTGGCACTGTGGCTTATGGATTACACTAAATGTTTGACCTCATCTTGCAATGAGGCTTATCAACTACCAAGACTTATTACAACTTTTTTTAACTCGATAGGGCAGCGTGGCTTATGGCCATTAGAATCCATGCCTCTAGATTGATGATCGAGTAGTCGATCGTGTATTCCGCATCAAGGAGTAATATATTGAGTTGAGACTGACTTAGTGGTTGCTTCCAAGTGTCAGTTAGTTTACGACGAAAATGTATGCTTCTACCGCGTCACTGTGTAACATGTTATTTGTGATGTCAAAAATTTGGACCCAAAAATAGTATATCCTAAAGCTGTTCAAATGACCAGAAAAGTCAAACATTGGAACTTGTCAAGTGTAGCAATCTCAAATAGCGTACCAAATTCATGAAAAAATAAAGGACATTATGCATGTGGTAATTATCGTAGTTAATATGAATTTTATTGCTCGAGTGAGTAAGTGGTCGAATGAGTGAGTGGTTTAGTGGCTGACTGAATGAGTTCATGGTAGGTTGAGTGGTTTGTTTACTATAAAGTACTCTAAATAGTATAGGGTATAGTATTAAGGTACTGATGCTGAGGTATTTAATTAGCATCATACAGTACAATATTGATATGCTTACACTGAATGTTAGTGTGCGTTAGTGTGTGTTGTTTGGTTGGTAGTGGCTCAGTATCATGTCTGGGGTAGGTAGGTAGCAAGATTAATTAAAAGCCTGTAGTCTCAGTTGTAACTGCGGTGAGTGATGCCGACTGTGTAACCAAATTTTAGTCCTGAACAATATACCATAAACGGTAATAATCCTACTTCATGTTTGTTTGTGTACAGTTGGACTACGTCTAGAAGGATGAGCTAATATCTAGTCCTCTATTAGTTTCTCCGGTGAATCAGGTTTAATTCAAATTTTAATGATATGACAAAGATGAAGGTTAAATTACAAACTGACACCGTGATGTGGTTTTTATCTTAGAGGGATAAACCTCCATAATTTAAGTGTACTAGAGGTACTGGTATATGTTACTGCGTTGGTATTTTTATCAATGTAAAAGAGGCAGTATTTTAAAGTTGATACTCTTCGAATCATTCATATTCTTTTTCGTATGAGTAAATTTGACAAGGAATTTGGTGAAACTAATTTATTTTCGGTAACAATTCTTGATTTATCCGTATGCGTTCCATTATTTACAACATACACAACAGTACACGCTTAATATTCATTACTGGCGTCTATTCATACACCCAATCAATTACGCCAATATAACACTGAGCCGGTGCCTATAACCTGGTATCCTCATCGTTCTAGCGTTGTGATCATGGTAGGTGTTCTACAATCAGAGCAAAATCCGTAATTTCTATGGTCCACCTCGATCAGTGACATCAAATGTTCTGTTGTTTTACCACCAATTTATTCAAATATTTAGACAATTCCTAGTTTTTGTGTCGTCTGCCTTTATATTGTGCCTTCTCACTGCAATTGTGGTGCTGTAGGTCTTCTTGTATAGATCTAAAAATATTATTTTATTCCTATTGGTTATATTTTAACAAAACCTGTCGAGCAACTAAAACACAGACTATTTGAATTCCTATTTAATTAATCTGACTTTATTTTCAAACTATTGCTCAAGAATATGAGGTTCAAAAATGGGTGTGAAAATTTCACAACTAAAATTCTAATTTGAAAATTGTTATCTCCATCAGCAACCACCAAAATCACTATTTCTAGTTATGTAACGAAAAATAGTCCCATAATACACAAAAATCTGGCCACACAATCACGTGGTATAAAGGTCACCCGTTCAAAAGCCCCCTGAAAACCTTACTGCTTCTTTACTAAAATCGCTTTAAAAATATAACCGACATTTAGGTTACTGTGAAGCTTAATGCACCAATAAAAGGCTTTGGGGGGATAACCCAATTTCTTTAATGAGTTAAAAATAGCACGCACTTCACCGTACCTAATCAGAATTAATGGGGAGCTTCGACAGCTATATAGTGCAAAATGATTTGCCTGTCCACCAAAATATATTTGAAATCCCATAATCTGAAGTTATTTCGTTTCTTTTACATCAATACGAAATTGAGGTGCATTGTAGAGAAATACATTGATCACGTTATCAAAAACTATGTATGTGTATGTCCGTACACCACGACATTACCCCAATCTACACATAGATCAAAAATATTCCTATATCGTTTATTAAGATATAATAATATATAACAGCTTGTTATCAACTATGAGATGTACAGTGCTGTCATATTCGCTGCGAAAACGAAATCATACGTATAAACTTAATTCAGAAGTAGACAAGCAACACAATAGACCCATTGCATGATGACGTCAAAAATCAAAACAAACAAGGCGAGCTTTGCATTGTGGGATTTATATGTCAACAAAACAGTTTCTAATCATAACTTTTATTAAGAACAACATTAAATTAATACAACTTCCTTAAAATAATTTTCTCAACCACTGATTCAGACTTGGTATTTAGCTTCCTAAACAATGAGTTTTTCCATGCATTTTAAATTAAATGTATAATTTTCTCAACCACTGATTCAGACTTGGTATTTAGCTTCCTAAACAATGAGTTTTTCCATGCATTTTAAATTAAATGTATTGTAGCGCGTTTCCCTCTCTGTAGTCCACCTAAAAAAAATAGTATAGTAAGCATTACCAGGAATAGTTAATACCACAAAAACAAATGGGGTATTCAAAATGGGCAACAAATTGCACAAATCAAAATTATAAATGTTTCACCTGATATGTCAAATTTGCTAATAATATGTGATATCTTTCAAGCTAAATCACACATTAAAAACTAGACTACACTGCATCATAACTGTTATCCGATCTGGTCTCTTCTAGAGCAGAAATATCTTGATAAAATAACTGGACACCAGTAATGGAAAATTTCACACACCATTAATTGTTTCCGAGTATGTAGCACCAAACTACAATGTTCTATAATTGTTACCATTTTTACCCACCACAGTTTGTGCTAGATGCTCATACCCATAAAGATATAGCATGCATCTAAAATATAACATGGACAATAATTTTTTGTATATCATGTATATAAAAAAGGTATCTCAAGGTCGGAAGATTCTTGTGAAAAGGAGCTCTAAAAACATTGAACATTTCTGGTAGTTCCAAAAGTTCAGTGCACCATCTCAACCCAAGGTAGGAACCGCATATTAAATTTTGTATTATAAATCTAACATGAATGGTCACACCTTCCATTGTAGCTTTATCACAAAGTATTTTAAAACACTGCTAGGTGACCAACCTAATGGTACTTCTGCTCTGTGACATGAAAGGATATGACCTTTTCAGAAAAATGTGTCATTAGTAGTTGCACTTTCTTTATTACCATGATACAAATTATTTAAACAAAACACCACAACCATAACCCTTAATAGTTTCCAAACTTCACCTACCTTCTCAAAGTTGCAAAAAGGTTTGCCTAATTTTACCAGCACAAGTATTCATGGGGAACACTTCGACCTTCAAATCCAAGGAAAATCCTATCAGCAAAATAGATAAATAATCTTGAAACAATCACAAAATATGTGAAAATTTATTTCAGTACAACTTCAGCTCTAAAGAAACAGAAACTCTTACCTTTGTGTGATAACTCCAGTACAAGTTGCTGAACTGGGTCATATCCAGTTTTATAGATTTAAACCACCAATTCTCCAATCAGGATATCAACCAAAGCACATAATTAGTGCAAAGCCTGTTAAGACATAATCATCATTAATAAGATTCCAAAATGGAGCACATAAACAAACACATCATAACAGAAAAAATACAAACAGGTATTAAACTATTACAAATGAATGTACTCCCTAAAAAAGTTAACAGACAACACCTCACCAACCCTTCCTTCTCTCTGCGTTTGTCATTTTCATAGATTATATCAAACAAATACTGGAACAAGTAATACTTGGCCCATTTTAAAGTTTAGTTTAATTGGCTAAAGCCTCACAACTCAGTGCAGATGGCAGCATCCTGTATGTGTCAAACCGGTCGCTGAATATTTCCTATTAATAGTAAAGGCAAGTGGTGTGTAGTGATCCAGCTCATAACAAGTTCCAGAGTAGGTATGCATTGTATGAGCATTTTTAGCAGACTCCATGAAACACTCTTCCTCTGTGTGCTTATGTCATCTAATCTTTACAAAAAACATTGTTATGATAATATCTAGATTGAAGCAATAGGCATGAGACATATTTCTTCATCTATTGTTTTACCGAAAATGTGACCACGGAAATAATTTATCAAACAAAGACTTGTCACTCTTGGCTTTAACTGTGAGAACACATGCACACTTGCTCGACCTTCTAGGCCAAGACAACCTTACCAGGGAATTCTGCAAAACAGGAAATGCCGCTTTTGTCCTCACAATTTAATGCAGAGTTGAACTCCATGTAAGCAGATTGGCTGTAGTTATTTGATGATGCACGGGTGACTTTCTGATATGCTGAACAGTGCAAGACTGGCTTGGGATGGAACAGCTTTTAAAACACAGATCAATTTGACTAAAACAATCGATACATTAGCACATGTGAACTAGTGTGCACTGGACAGCATCATATTAAATAATTCATGAGTTTTGTGTAATAAAATAGGGATCAAGAAGAGCATGCAGATGGCTGGTAACACATAACACTGCAGCATCTCCAGTGCTACAGCCCTATATTTTCGTAGCAATGGTTAAAGTACTGTTCACATAGAGTTGCTTTCGAAGGTATGCTTTTACAACAGGTTCAAACAAATAATTAGGGTGATGATTCTGACTACAATTAATCATGGGTGTGTATTACCTGTCCTTCCTTGCAAGGGTACAAATTCCATAGCATCCCTGACCGTTTTGTGCGTCTTATCTTGAAGCAGTCAATTTTCAAGCAGACCTTGTACCCAAGTTCCAATGTAGCCAACTTGCACAAAACTGTACGGTTCACTTGCTCATGTGTCAACATCATGGGTAATACGCAAACAACACTTATATAATCATATGCGAGTTGACACAGTAATTAAAGTGCAAACACAGCTGCACAGATATTAGTCATCAAAATAAATGAACCAACTATTTGATTCTTAGCTGAACTAATTAACATCAACAAACTATTTTGATATTTGAACATTGAAGACTAACTAACAATACTAGTTAACAAAAATTACAGCAGTTTTGAAATATTTAAGAGTTGAATACTAATTTTTTTAGTTTTTGCCATTTATGAATTTTCTTATTACTTTTAAATTAGCCACATTCTGTAGCAAATAAATTACATTTTATCCATGTTAACACAGCTTCTGATTGAAGATGCATCACTCAATTCACAAATTTCATTTCATTGGTGATGAAATTACACCTTGTGATCCCTCAAATTTTCATTAGCCATCAGGTAGGCTGAGGATGGGCACAAAATCTCTATCATTGGAGTATTTATTTAGCCAGCAGTCACTCCTATCGCTGAATTGAAATTTGTAAATCCTGTTTAACAATGGTTCTCTTAGGTCAGCTGCCTTTTTATTTGCACAAAATCCATGTTACACACATCTAGTTTGTCACATTCACATTATGCATATGAATATTTAAACATATAAAACACTGTAAAAGTCTGTGCATCAAGCACTGGCCATTATATTTACAATTGGGTGAATGCTCACAACTAAGATCATAACCGCATTACAACGTCAAAGAACAAAATACTGGGCTCATCCCATAAAACTTATGTACTGTACACAGAATGTAAGTAAATGACCATCTGGCTGCCATTCATTTCCCATGTATGTGATTCTCAGATCAAATTTAATAAAATGGACTGCACTTTGTTCCAAATTACACTAGATTGTGTATGAACACATTCCACAACATACTCATGCCTTCTGAAGCTTAAAAACTGAAGAGGAATTTCACTGTCTGTTCAAGCATATCATGAATCCATTAATTACTGAACTTTCCAAGCACGTCATAAGTAGTCCTGGGTCACATTTTAGGCTTTGTTGTGCCTTTACATTATCCATGTTTATATGTTCATTTCATGTAGCACTTCCTATTCACTCGTTATGTGCCACTGTTTCAGATCTGTTTTCAGCGTCGTCTTGGTGGCATTCCACGACCACCACGTGAAGACATACCACCACGGTGGCTAGGTGGGCCCCTTGGAGGTGGACCACGTGACATCAGGCTAGCAGGGCCTGACTTGAACCGTTTGCCTGGTGGCATGTCATCATCTCTGGGGAGTGGTCTCCTCATGGGACCATCTCGTGGGGGCCCATCACGCATGGGTGGCCTACCATCTGGAATACCCCGTGGGTGACCCCTAGACATTGCAGGGCCATCTGAGAGACCCATTCTGCGTGGAGGGCCATCACGAGGTGGGCCATCGGATAGACCCATACGACGCGGTGGGCCTCTAATACCTATAACAGTAGTTAAAAGTCATCATAGTTAAGCTAACTGCTGCAGCAGTATTAATGAGAGAAATCAATTATTGTTAGATATGTAGCTGTCAAATATATCCTTATGGTTCAGCACAGGCTTGTGTGGGATTTTAATTATCACCATAACTTTAGTAAACTATACAGAAACCTTCAGCACATCGGCAGTTTCCTCAGGCAGAAAAGTTATCCATGATCCATTACTTATCAATGAGTACTGCCGATTTAAGACCACAATTTCATCAATTTATATTTAACAGGTATAGGGTATAGGCCAACACTGGTTATGTCTGTAAGCACCAGCAAGCTCAAAACAATTCCACATTGTATTTGTACATCAGGGCTCAGAAACGAATTAACTCTCCCTGCATGGTTAGAGACCATTCTCTAGTCACTGAATCTGAGCTGTATCTCCAAGATGCGACACCAACTGGTTTACAGACTGCACTTCAGTACCAAACTCGGTTCCTTCTAGTTTAGGTCAATTGCATTTACAATATATTTAGATTTAAAGAAACAAATTAAATTCCCCAGTGTATAAACTTTAGCCACAACTTAAACAAAATTGGTCGATGCTGATTTTGTACTCACTGTCGTAGTCTCTGGTTAATGATGGAGGTGCATAATCATATTTATTTCTGGGAGGAGCCTCTGCAAGGTAAACAAATAACATTTATTATAATGGATCTCTAACATTACATGTAAATTAATAGAAAACAGTGTGATAAATAATATCAATTATTACAAATGAAACATGGCATTACCATATCCTCTGTTGGGAGCCATGGCATCATAGTCATTCCGACTTGGTGGTGGAGCATACTCTCTGCCATAATCAGCACGCGCATCCAAGAAATCACTAAAGAAAAGAGAAACTTATGAGCATTATAACTAGTACTGAAATCACATATAGACGATGCTGTACTACAATTTCATGGTATCCTGATGTTAAATGTATATCTCATTATTCATCACATATAAAGACTTACTCTTTCTCATATCTGTCTGCCTGTGGATAGTTACGCTGTGCTGAAGGGTAGTCCCTCATTGGGTAGTCACGACTACCCATAGACACATCACGGCCCATGTCTCTACCAACCATATCACGGTTATAGTCAGAACCTCTTGATGGACCACGATAATCTGAACCATATCTGAAATGGTTACAACTAATCAGATACTAGGTCCGTATAATACAAAGGAGAAACACCGAGGACGTGGATCATCAAAAAGTCTACTTAATATATATACATACATATAGCAGCACAGCCAGTAACTAAAAAATAAGTCATTCCACACATCATTCTAGGAAAGAAAGACAAATCTCATCACAGCACTAATTTACACCGCCAGATAAGAAGTGGTTATAAATCATATTTATCATTTCTAGCAGATATTCAGCAGATGAAACTAGATATCCTAGCTGGCTGGTTCTGAAAGAGCACTGGTCAAACAAGACAGGGCCTACCGTACTGGGTTCTTACCTATCATAATCACGCATCGATGACCCCATATCTCTGAGTGAAGGCCCCACATCCCTAGAACCCAGCGCAAACGAACGCTCTCTAGCTATGGGGGAACGGTCTCGCATTGGTGGTCGATTGTAACTGTCACGACTAATTCTGGACCAATGTATAAAAACAGATCAAAATGAGAAGAAAACCAACACATCACAAAAAAGAAAACTGATGTTAAACATGCACCAACACAGAATTCCAGACCCCTGTCCACTCATCAAAAGCCATGGCCTTTGCTAAAATCATGTAGATCATGGTGATGTATACTAAGGGTGTAATGATAAATCACTGAATTAGAATAAATGTGGAAAAGCCGATATACACAAAAATTATTTCAAGAGATTAAAAAATATTTCAATTTGTATACTCTTTTTATGTATGTCTATACACGCATTCAGGTACTGAATAAAATTATCATTCACATACAAATATCAGTTCATTTGTTTATTCATGGTATGGTTGCTTGAAAGGGGCTACCAGTTTTGCCACGAATCATTTGCCTGGTTTAAAATTTAAAAGAAATTCAGTAAATAGCATAACGTGTTATTCATATTGTATATTTTGGTGTAAAATTCTACAAAATTATAAGGTTAGAATTAACTTGGATTTGGTAAATCACAGGACACTAATTTGTTTTCCATTTCCAACCATGACATAGAATGTTCACAATCTAAATAAATGCAAAATGTTTGATCCTATCTGACAGAACAGCAGTGGTAATGCAACCAAAATGCTAAAAATACCTATATTATGAAGCTGTAGTTCTATTTGTATAAAAGCATCAGACTGAATCAACAGGTAGGTATAAAAATTTAATCAAATTGAAAATGTTGTGAATCATTACACCCCTAGTCAATACAATACATATTATCTATATCAAACATCATAACAAATACCATTAATCTGAACACAACTGTTAACACATTCTATCTAAATAACAACTTGTACAACAAAACAGTATCAGTTATAGCTGACCAACAGAACATATTTATATTAGCTTGTGGTCGAATAATATCAATTTAAAAGCAGTTAAAGCAACACCAGACAACTCTTTAATAACACCCTGATTAATAAGTTAGTTACCTGCTTCCATAATCACGAGATGATTCTCTGTGATAACCATTAGACGGTGTCCTATCAAAACTGCTGTCAAAACGACCAGCTTTCATCAATGGCCCAATACGACTACTACCACCTCGACTATTTGGTCCACCTCGACTATTTGGTCCACCTCGACTGGAGAATGAACCACGTGATCCCCTGCCTCTGTAACTGGTAACATACCACAACACGTTATTCAAATTTAATTGTTTACAACAAATACACTGAGCATAAGTTGTATGGTTAGCTTAAGTTTTAAGGATATCTAATATTATTTTGAAAAACACCACGTTTTCAACTGTAATCAGTTTATGCAATTTTCCCCATCAAGCACTAATTTGCAATTTTCATTACAAAAACACCTTAAATTTGGATAAGACATGGTTTTGTTTTATTTTAGCTAACCACAATTCCTTCATTTTTAAGTTGTATATAAAAAGCAGTAGAAATTAATTAAGTATAAAGATACTTACGAGCCTCTGTCAGAGAAACTACCACCTCTACCTCTGGGGCCACCCCTTCCACGTGGACCACCTCGACTTCGTCCGTCTAAACGCATGTTTTCTTGTATACCTGTAAACACATGTAAATAATAACTGTAAATTTCAGTGATCCTCTCAGTCTGAACTTTCTTGTCTGACAACATTAACAGGATATATGCAATAAAAGTGTTTACATGAAATGGGTCAAAAATAAAGATATAAATGGTTGCTGAATGTAAAATTGCAGCATTCTTAGTGCTCAGAAAGACCTAATTATTCCCATGCAATGCCCTTCAAGATTGCTGAAAACATGCAGAGTTTGCATAATAAATACTGCGAACTCAGCTAAATTTAATCTATATTATTACTATAACTGGAACAATTGTTTTAATATGCAAACTACTTAACATACAAATGACATACATACATTCATTGTTGCAGTAATATAGTTTTGTATAGGAGAATTTTGTATATATTATGCTTCAAAAACGGATAACACACAAAAGTGTGGGCACTTCTATCCTCCTCACAGGATCTTTAATACCTCCTACCCATTTTAATTAATTCAATAGATGGCATCGACATTTAATGTGGTCAGCCACCCAACACTGTATTGTACATCATTCTCGCATACCAGCATCCATGTTTGTGTGATATGTCACAGTATATTAGTTAGCCCTTTGTCAATATCACATGCTAAGATATCTTGAATTAGCCAAAAGATCTGCCCAAGCGAAGGGATAATATATTTCAACATAATTTAGCTTGCAGCCATGTCCTGATTTAATGTTCTATGGCAAGATGGACATTGTTTCTAGTTTAGACATGTATAAACCTTATTAAATAGAAAGTACTAATGAACACACCGAAAAATTGGACAAAAACTACACAAAACACAATTTAAAGATTTATAGCTTTCAACAAAAAATTACCTTCCTCAATACCGGAGATGAAAACAAAAATTGGTTGGCCATTTCTCATTTTCAGGAACAGAAACAAGGCATTAGTTATTACAAACTCTCGCTCAGAAAAGAAAATCTTCCCGGGTAATTCTTAAACGGACTCCCAAATGGCAGAAATGCCATTTTCATGATTTTTAATTTTGCCATTATTATTTCTGAACTCAAATCAGTTACCGAACCAGCTCCGAACACTGGAACTATTGCACAATATAAAGCATAAACTGAACTCCAATTATACCAAATGCTAAACAAGTTTTCTTTCATTCAATCACGACTACGGCTAGGCTAAACGTGCATGCTCAGTTGAGTCAGTACTCCGTTGATAAATTGTTTCAGTCTAGATCACGATCGAACGCCGTTTATTTCGGTAATTTCATCAGTAATTACTGCCCCACGTCGAGCTGGACGGTGTTATATTCTTTCTACATAACATAACGTGTAATATTTCAATGTAAATATACTTACTTTAACAACTTACCTAATGCAATGCAAAAACAAACAAATAAAAGCAGCTTCTTCCTCTTCAACAATATTCAATATGGCTGCCAATATCGTGTGGCCGGCTTTGTCACGTGAGCGTCGTCTACCGGAAGAAGTATAATCGATTAAATTCATTAGCACAGAAATGTTCGAGTATTTTAAGGCAGCGTTGTCCATTCATAGGTAACATACATTTGTGTGTTTTAACAGTTTGTCATTCTGTGGCATGCAGACCAAGGTAATGTTGACATGTTTCAATTAAGATTCTCTTCTTCAATTGAATGCATGACTGGCTCATCAATTGCCAACTTGGATAATCCGTTTTAATTTGGCTGGACCTAATTTACGCCGTCGAATAATGACAAACAAATGCAGCGCTGCCAGGCGTGTCTAAGTCCTACACAACGCCATTTTAAACAAAGGACCGTAATTAATAACCATGTGAAGTAATAAATATTGTATGTACAATGATTCGTGCAGCCTTCTATATTACCCACCGAACCAATGAAAGTATCTGTCAACACTTACCTGAAGTCAGCCAACGCTAAATTTTACCGAAGTAATTATTACTCTGTCCCGTGCGAGAAGTAATCTTCCCCAACAGGGTTATTTCTACAACTAGCATCAGCGTACTAGTCCTGGTATTTTTTTATATATTTTTTTTAAATAATTCAAAATATATATAATACAAGAGAACCAATATAAATATGTACTCGTTTCAACCATTTTGGAGTTCATGTAGTCAGCTGTACCGAATTTTGGCTGAACATCTGAAACACGCCAAAGGCACCGCACTAATATAGACGATGTATTCTATGTTCATCGTTTAAATACGCTTTGATATAATTCCTCTCATACTTGGTCGAGGATTGCTGGTCAAATTTACGTAAGAAAACAATAGATCTATCAGTGGTTTGTCGTTCAGTGAAATCTACATTTTCAAATTATCTGAGCTCTATATCTTGGGAAGGGAAACCAGAGAACCGTTAATTGATGACACCGAAGTAGGTTTTGATGAATGAATGAATATGTCTCTCGTGGTTTACTGATCCAATGTTTGACCCCGTTTTTATTACTGGAAGCCACATATTCCATCTTCTTATACAGAGCGATAGTTATATGTTATAAATGTTGCGGTAAGTAATTTCAGTCGCACTTTCATTAATTGCCTGTGAAATTAATAGCCGAAATATCAATAATTAAGGAAGTAGGTTACTGGAAAACTAGGCTTGGGATTATAATAGGATTGTAATTGAGTACATTAAGTGACTTGGTAAGTCATTTAAGAGAATTCAAACTAGTATATTATCCAAGTACTGACACTTTTACATTATATATCAACGGCTTAATTGTCATACAATGTATTTAACTAAACTTGCGATTTACTTTTGTCAAGTTGATCGATCAGTGCCTCTGCAGAAACTCGCTACTGTTTATCTGTTTATCATGTCGAATAATTTAATCCTACTAAAATTTTTAATTGAATAACACACTGATTTCCGATTGACCTATCTGAGTCAGGCGTGTGTCAATTTTTGGCCTCCAGCATACTATTTTTCATCTGATAGATGTGTTTCTATTTGTGTACAAAATGGAATAATATATGAAATATCCGGGTGTTAAAGTGGAGTTGAAAAGTTAATTCGATTATTTTGTATCGTGAAGTATATGATTGATTGATTTATTCATTCGTTCATAAATTTGTTCATTGAGTGAGTGAGTGAGTGAGTGAGTGAGTGAGTGAGTGAGTGAGTGAGTGGTGAGTGAGTGAGTGAGTCAGTCAGTCAGTCAGTCAGTCAGTCAGTCAGTCAGTCAGTCAGTCAGTCAGTCAGTCAGTCAGTCAGTCAGTCAGTCAGTCAGTCAGTCAGTCAGTCAGTCAGTCAGTCAGTCAGTCAGTCAGTCAGTCAGTCAGTCAGTCAGTCAGTCAGTCAGTCAGTCAGTCAGTCAGTCAGTCAGTCAGTCAGTCAGTCAGTCAGTCAGTCAGTCAGTCAGTCAGTCAGTCAGTCAGTCAGTCAGTCAGTCAGTCAGTCAGTCAGTCAGTCAGTCAGTCAGTCAGTCAGTCAGTCAGTCAGTCAGTCAGTCAGTCAGTCAGTCAGTCAGTCAGTCAGTCAGTCAGTCAGTCAGTCAGTCAGTCAGTCAGTCAGTCAGTCAGTCAGTCAGTCAGTCAGTCAGTCAGTCAGTCAGTCAGTCAGTCAGTTATTTTAATTTAGTCTCAGCACAAGTCTCTGGCGATTCTATTGACAAATATTGAACAAACATACTGCTGATTGAGGATCTAGGTATGCCATATTGAATCTTTATAAAGATGGTTGTATAAACAAGTGTAAAAATTTAAATTATTAAATTGTAAGAAAACAAAAAAATATTAATAAATAAATACAGCACGTTTATAGTTTCAGATTTGTAAAGTATTCTGTGACCCTTTACAGGTTGTGTGTGGGTGCGTGCGTGTGTGCGTGCGTGCGTGTGTGTGCGTGTGTGTGCGTGTGTGATTTGTATATGTACTAATTATTTAGTTAAAACTAATTCATCAGAACGATGTGTTCAATATCACTGGAAATATATGAAGTTGTTGACTTCAGTATTTGTAATATACCGACAGGATGATGACATTAGCTACCTCGTAGGATTATATACAAATGGAAAACAGTTCTTTAATATAATGAGGAGCCAATCCTTACCAAGCTCTATATACAACCAGCAACACCTTGACCTTGATCTCTGAGTATAGTTGTAAGATTCCCACCTATCTTTGCTATAGCTTCTTCATTGGTCCTCCGTGGTCTATCGGTAGCGTGCTGGCCCACAGATCACCATCACCCGTGTTCGAATCCCGGCGTGGGCATATCTGAAGGTTGTTTCGTCTTTGACTTCGTCTCATTACTTTTGGAAGTCACTCGGCCCATTTAGACTACCTTGTGCACAAAAGTGGCCGTAAAACATCAATCATCATCATCATCATCATCTTCAATGGTCCTACTTTGTTCTACCATGATCAGTAGTACCCACGAAAGACGGCAATAAGCTGTTTTTACAGTGGTACAATACGGGGATGACAATTAAGTGGTTGGTAAAAGGACTTTGTGACGTTTTCAATGGGTTCATTTCAGAATGACCAAACTTACACAAATGGAAACTTAATGATAGAACAATCATATTAAGTAATTATAGTTATCGGAGGTCCATTAACTGCATTAGGCGACCTCCAGAAGGCTGTCACGGTTTCTATTATTTAAAATAGTAGTCGTTCTTTCCCTGTAACGAGGTGTCACATAGACAACGTATGTATGTACTAATTAAGACATAATTGTTTGCGTTATTCTAAAACAAAAAGAGCCATTATTATGAATAGCACACAGTTTAGGGGCTTACATGTTACTTGTAATAGTTTTGCGAAACGTAAATTTTGTTACATAAAGAAGAATTGTTTATGTACAATTGAAGCTCTCTCTCTTAAGAAACTACCTGCATTAAGATACCATATGGAATTGATGGGTGCTGTTTTTATAATATGCTGATTACTAATATCGGACATTGTTTAAGGGGCAGCTATAGTCTGTATATTTAAAGTAATCGGATATTAACATTACGATAAATATATAATTGGTGGCCTTGTTTTATGACGTATAAAATACATGTGGTTTTGTTGTGAATTTGATACACGAAGGGATGAATTCTCACAAAAGGAAAGTCCTATAAAGTTTATTTACACTAAGAGTAGTATAACTACACACTGATTTATACATATAGTTAAGAGCCGCGCTGAAACACAAGTACTCAGAGTAACAATATTTCTAAAACAGTATCACTCAGAGTAGAAACATCACCGGCCATATAACAACAACGTTATAGGCCTACTCAGAGTAAGAACAACACCAAAAACAGCATCGCTTAGAGCAGAAACACCAGTCACCAGCCATATAGCAACATTATATAGGCCAAATACTCAGAGTAAGAGTACGGCTATGACAATAACCAAAGATAGCCACGAGTAAGCCATCAACCGACAGCCATGATTACAGAAGTCGCTATCACAGACACAGACATCGACAGCAAATCCGTAATAATAATCGAACTCCTCCCGACAGCCAGAATGTGTAACCTTATAACGACAGCCTCGCTTTATCGGGAATCGATGTAAATCTGGAGGAAAAAACCCAGGAAAATACATCACACGTGAAAACATATAATTTATTATCCACTCACATAAAATAGAACATAGATCGTTTTTAATTACAATTAATTAATAATATAGATTATCTCTAATTGGTGGATATATGCCTATAATAAAGGTTTGCTAATAATAAGTATAATTTATTTATTTATTTTGCAATACATTTATTTGATTGCGAAATTAATGACTTGGTAGACATTCCTCTGGCATATTTGTTTTAGTAGCCAATATTAATTATTATTTAAAATTTTTAGCCATTTTGTTTATTGGTAGCCAATGACTTTTGAGACAGCCAAAATTTGGATTAAATAACTCTTCTGTATACATCACGTCAATCAGTCATACAGGTATTTAATGTTTTCAATAATTTATATTAAATAATTTATTTATTTGTCTGGATTAGTGTAGGTGGATTGCCCATTCCTACTTACACACTCCCATATCCTCGTCCTCTTTCGGGATCGTCTTGTAGCAGAGAGCGGCGTCCTTACACTGGAAGAAGCGATCCTCCCTCATACCAAAGAAATCCCGACGTCGATCCAGGTAGAATTTGTCCTTCCGCGGCCGGTAGGGGTCGTTGCAGTGTTGGCACAGATAGCAGCGAATACCGGAAACAACTGTTGGCGACCAACTAAGGATAACACTGATGATGTAACATGACGTCACGAGAATGGTTCCAAGTTTGTAGTTCATTCTGAGTCATGAAATAAAAATACATTTACTGAAGTGCAACTCGAACTGTTGGTGGGGGGGGGGTTACAATATATATATATATATATATATATATACGGTCCTTTCTATTTTCAAGCTGTCCACATTAGTCACAAGCCGTCCCCATTTGGACGGCTAAACCACTATGAGGTGGTCCTTAGGGGTAGTTTACACGATTTTAGTGATGGGGCTCTTCTATGGCGCAGTGATTTGAGCACTGCACTTTAAATCTTCAGATCATGGTTCGAATCAAACGATATTACCTGTGTTTTCTGGATGCTCGTCCAGGTGGTAGCTCCTTGGTCTAACCAGTGCCAATGATAAACAAACCGCTCACCTACTCACTGTATTTAGGAGATGGTATGTGATCAAAGCTTGGTACTCATAGCCTATTATTATCAGTAAGATAACACCAACTTTGGCATATGCGCATCTCAGTTGTATTTATAAACACCATAGAGCAAGGGCGTGATGTCACACACACGAAATAAAAATGATGTCAATTTTCGGTATGTAACGGTATGCATCAATATTAACAAGATGACGGATAAAATCAAGGTTTAAAGTTTTAAATAAAACATACCTGTTTCAGTACATTCACTGACATTCAGTTTGTTTTCATGCTGGGTTATCGTTATCATGAATAAACCGTTATCTAAATGGAGCCAAATGAGTTCACTGTTTAAGTGTCTATAATACTTAAGTGTCTATTAATTACAAGCAGACAGCTTACTATGTCTGGAGGCTATTTGTGGTGCATCATTATTACGGATTGTTTATGGTTCTATGGCCAAGTTGGGGATTATGCGAAATACCTTGTTCGGGTGTCCAGAAGGTCGGGGTTCGGATCCCTACTGTGGGAACCTTTCGTCCTACCAGGCAGCTGACAATCAGGATATCTCCACCGAATATGTGATGTATTCCAACTACGTAAGCAGTCCCCGTGATGGAGGCTTACATCACAGACCAGATAAATAATTTATTCCGAAGCAGTTTTAATTATATCACACAAAACTGCACTATTGCTTCGTCTGACCCGAGACCTATGGATAATGGGCTACTCCTTAAGAAAATGAGAGGTGTTCAAACCAAATCTTTTTGTTGATAGTTGAAACTTCCTACAAACATACAGGGTAATATATATATATATATATATATATATATATATATATATATACTTTGTATATAAAATTTAATTCGCCTGTGACCGGAACACGCGAGCATCCTAGATTCGCTTAAAAACCTTAATTTATGGTGGCCGACACGAGGCTTAGAATCGGAATCAATCATTTCATTAATTAGTATTTGCCATAATTCATTATTTAAATACATTTGTGACCATTTGTGGCCACCTGAAACACAACACAACATATTAGTCGTTGTATACCATGGATATGATAGCATATAAAATAAAGATCTGGTAGCCAGATTTATTGGAAATATTTAATGAACGAAAAGAAGTCTTCTAATGTTCAAATATTTTCTGGTCAGAATATTGCACCTACAGATAAATGATGTACAGCCACACGTATAGACACAGGGCAAAATATATTAAGAACTATAAATACATATACTTTTCACTAGGTCAATTACAAATATTTTTAATGGCAACGGTATTTAAATGCAAATACATAAATATTACGAAAGTATTCCAAAGGTAAACCCAAATATATTTTTGACCTATTTATTTTGATGTAGAAAACCTTATCCAATGTCACATCAACTTATGCATCCTCTTCGTCGTACTGACTGATCGTAGCATTTTGTGTCCTCAATCAGACTACATCATTCTGGGCCAACGATCTTCTCATTTATGTTAGAAAGTCTCTCCATTGGAACAGCTATTACAACAAGCACGACTACAGTGATGCGTACTTAACCAGGATGGAAATTCCAGAAGCTAAGTGATCGGCTTCAGTTGGAAGATTTTGGGAGGTTTTTTCTCAGCTGGCAGACCACTAGAGGCCGCTTCATACGAACTTTGTGATCACGAAGAAGATATACGAAGCTGTTGGAGGTTTTAGAATCTCCCACTCTGTGCCCTTAAACAGTGGGACCTGTATAGTAAATTTTTGCACGGATTATGGACCTATATAAATGATGGGGGGGGGGATGCCATTAATGGTGTTCCAACTGACACCTGATAGCCCACAGTGCATTGAATTAGAGGAGCACTCCATTAGACAAGTGAACTGCCCTCGGGTAAGCTTCCGCCTCAAAAAGTTTACTTGATAAATATAGTAATATGCTTTACATCTTGCTTGCATATTAGTCATCGTGCACTTATAGCGTTGAACGTGTGAATCTGTTTTACATAAACCAGAAGTGACAATAATGTATCGGTACATATTATGGATAAGGGTTAATATATAAGGGGCTAATATTACATCGATATATACCGAGTTGGTCATCTAAGATGGTGATATTTAGTTTTAACATTTTGGATATATCTGCCGAGACTTTGTACTCATTTCTATTACAGTCCGAGCCTATGCAAATTCTTATAAGCTCATTGTTTCAGTAAACTAGCACCTTAATTATACACAAAAATATTGCGTTTACATGCTGCAGTCATATTTGCTATATCAATATTGTATAATAATAATAATAAGCCTCCCATTAAAACCCAATGCTAGTATATAATAAGGTTACACATGTCCTGAACGATTCGGTTACCAAATCTGACATATAATGCTAGTATTCAACAGTTGCCAATAAATATTTATAAAAAATAGTAAGCTGATATAATTAGTTTTTTTTCTCATCTAATTATGTTGTAGAAGATTATATATTTAGGAATAAAGAAGCTATTGTTGATAAAATTAGATAGTATCATTGAAAAGATGAACTGTTTATCTTAAAGTTAATTAAGATGAATCCAGTGCATGTTTGCGTTCTTTGATTGTCTGCTAATTAAGTGAAGCCTACGAAAATATAATTGTAATACCTTCGAAAACGATGAAAAAGGAAGAAATTTTAAACATAAGTGAGTGATTGATTTGTTGAACTGCGCGCTGGTCAAAGCTCTGGTGAATATACTGCCTAGTGGGAAAACATCTCACAGATGGGGTTTGAACAAAGAACCTGGAAGTTTGCAACAAAATGTTCTACGTTCTGTGCCATCGGATGCGCAGAATGGAAAAATAAAGTAATGCGAAATAAAAACAATATGCGAAATAAAATTAGTGGATCAAAATATTTGCAAGAACAAATTCATTATTTAACAGCTGAATATCACTTAATTTTTAAATCGGTGAAATCTTTGCTACTTGTACGATATATTTATTCGATACGATAAACCACCAAGACCGTCTACCGTTGTAGTAGTTAGTGACGAGTGGAAGAGTCTCTGTGGTTCCACGGGACACACAAAAACACGAGAAAACACAACACAGCTGGGGAATTCGTGGAAAGACCAAGGAGCGGCCATACATCAATACTAGTAACTATTAATAAGTCTCTTCTTAAACTGATAACTAAATTTTTTTCTTAGAAGTAATTCCTTTTGGGAATTGGCACCAAATTTCTGGACCCTTTGTGGGGTAGACTTTTGGATGTTTTTTTTTGAAATTCGTCGTTAAACTACATATGTGAATTTTGTCTATTTCGTTTGTCATGTACGTGTATTGTTTCATTTCATGTAACGAGAGGTGAGAGAGGAAACAGAAGTGAGTGATACAAATATTTGGTTATTTGCAGTTTATATAAATCATCAAGATTCGCAAGATTTATTTATTCGAATAAAGGTTTAGTGCGCTCATTGTACTGTGCTCGGTCATGATTCTGATTTATTTTGCTGAATAAAGAATTTACCCATACAAGTTTTATGTGTTGAATCCTATAGAGAAAATACCATTGTCAATTTATGGGATATATAGGGAATAATATAATGGTTTGTTTTTAAGATGTTCTTTACTTTTCTCACGACATAACATGAACTCTTCAACTTATTTAGCATCAATATACAAACCAGACTTTTATAAGCTTCTTCTGTTTGATAGCGTTTTTCCTATTTTAATCTTCAACTGTTCTTCTAATTGTGTTGGGTTTTATTTAAATACAATTGTTTTCTCTATATCCAAGGAAACTATTCCGATAATAATTCAAGATCAGAGTTTATATTATTAAATAAATTTAGGATAGTTATTGTTGTCAAATAAACTGTGTCATCAGCAAATAGGTTGACTTTTGAAAATTTGAGACAATTTGGAAGATCGTTTGTATAGATTAATAAATGTAAGGGGTCGTGCCATTTATTTAGTAGTATACTATGATCTATTGTGTCACAGGCCTTGAAGAGGTCCAGAAATACGCTGTGTTTTTCTTTTCTTTAAAGGATATAACTGCTTGTCTACAAATTTGTGTAAGGCATTAGTCAAGTATTTTGGTATAAATTCGTATTGGCCTTAAAACTGTTTGAGAGAGTAAGAGATTATAAAGTCATTAAGTCTTTATAACACCACATTACAGTAATATATACGTTACTGGTGATTAATTACAACAATATCCTTTTCTAACATAAACTGTTTTGCAAGCCACTGTATAATTTATAATAAAATATATAATAAGCACTTTTCTTTTAAGTCATAAATTTGGATTAGCACTGACTGCACCATCAAAATGTCCCATTTTTAATGTGCATTTCTGTGAGAAAACGAATCCAGAAAATGGCAGATTTTTTTCTGATTCTTTTTTACCTTTGTGTCCAATACCAACTGGATCTGTCATTGTAAAAAAGAACTAAAAACCTTGAGCTGCAACCAGTGTGCCCCAAATATTAGAATCCTAAATAATACTTTTTCCCAGAAGTTATTTATAAATCTACTACTGCTAACTCATCACTAACATATACCATGACCTACATTACATAAGTGCCGTCTATACACTGTTAAGTACTATTGATATAGAGCTTAAACCAATAATCCGAAGCTTTATTCTTGTTAAGATTGCAATTTGGCTTTCGACACTAAATGCTATAAAATTTTCTTCCTTCTTTTTACTCAGTGTTAAATTATTTATATAATGCTTTACATTTTGTGAGGCCATTTAGATTTTTATAATTTGACTGCCTTCCTGGTGATTGTTTGACATTTTTTCCCACAATCTGAATCGCCCTAAATTTGCCAATTCAAGAAACAGGAATAAAATGTCCATTGCAGCATCACTAAGGCAGTCAATATGTATTAATGTAAAACATCATAACAAAAACGTGATCACCAGCTTATTTTATTAACTACACATTTGTATTAAGAACATAACTGATAAACAATTATATATAAAATATAAGCAATGATACATTTCTCCCCTTCACTTTGCTTCACACACACACACACTGCACAACAGAGAAACCCAAACAAATAATAATGATTGGGAGCACACCTCTACTGCATAACAGTGATAAACTGCCATAATGGCACAATGAAATAGCTAGACATATACAAAGGTATAACAGATGAGTAGAAGCCACCTAGTAATATCAACAACAATGATTATTTATATATTTGCATGTATTAATATATATATATATATATATATATATCATGAAACCTAGGAAGCTAATCCCAGCAAAAAGCCTCCAGCAAATCCTCCAGCCAAAAATGCATTCTCTATGGCAAAATCACGGACCTAAAAGAAAATATAAGTAGTAGGTTAGTGCATTTTCAGCATACAAGTTAGAGCATTTACAAATTTGGGTATAAATTTAAATGGCAAAAGCAAAACATAAGTTTGACAAGTTCAAATTCATCGAAATGCTTCTGAGCTAACAAATACCAAGTCCTCATCAAATTCATACCAAATTTATTGTGTTAATAAAAGCAGGCATGAGAGTGGCATTTGAAGAAAAAATCCTAAAAAAACCAGGAAAGGAAGTCGCAGAGCGATGTGAGCTGTATGCACCTGAGGGCATGGTGGAAAATTTTTGGACAATCTGAGACTAATAAAGTGGGGATAAAACATGACTTTTGCAAGACAATTGTTTTTAAACCATCAATCTGACCCACCCCCTAGCTCCAAAAACGTTATTTTTAGCTCTGGAAACAAAACTCTCATCCCTGAAAAATACATATAGAAATTTTGACATATTTTTGGTCCTTTAATTGAACTGATTTTATTTAGAAGCTATGCCATGCAAGTGACAGAGAATGTTTTTGAATGTAACATGCTAATTTTAACTTATTTACTTCAGATGCAACTTAGGAAGAATAAACAATGACAGCTGGATGTAGTACTCACAATGGAGGCTGCTATATTTTAGCAGTATTTTAATATGGCATTACATAAACGTAAGAAAACTTCAGACAATTTCAAATTTGAATAAACAGGCTATTTTGGTTTGATACTCAATGGACAAATCTCAAACAGCCAGTTTAAAATGTTTCAATGTGGAAAGTCCAGATTTCATTTAATCAGAGTTTTCCCACATTTAATACCAATTAAGTCATCATGCACAAGTCTGCACTTTCAGTACATGATTACCCTACATATTCTACACTATACTAAAATATTCATAGGATTGCTGTATTATCTATTATCATAATATTAACATAAAATGGAAAAAAAACACATTGATCAAACACAAATAAACGTGAAAGAGACAGAGAAATCCACCATACAAACAAGATACTTTTTCCACCGCACAGAGCTCCAAAATAGCGGAAAATTATTCTACAATAACTGAAATGGAGACTACCACATATCTTTGACTTTGCTTCATTACATTTGGAGGTCGCTCGGCTCATTTAGCCTACCATGTGCACAAAAGTGACCGTAAAACATCAATCATCATCTACCACATATCTTGCCTCAAAATGTTGGTACCAATGCCATATTTTTTTACTATCTCTCTATCAGGAAACATTGTACAAAAGAGAGGATCTTCTGCATAGGTAAAACACATCATCCCCACAAAATACAGGACCCTCCTTGAAAAATGCACCATTCTGATTTGCTGACACAGCCATGCGGTCTAGAGCAGCTGCTGTGTGATGAATACCACAGAGGCTATGATGAACAAGTGACAGCCTGGGTATACTCCCAGAAATACAAGCATGCAAGCAAGCCTTGTGATATAGTGTGCGGCTATGAGAGTGACAGAACTGCACCATATGGAACTATTATAAAGCCAGATTTATTGTAGTTTTCAGAGTATGGGCGTAATGAAGAACAGAAAATTGTAATGATTCCACATAAATCTTAATGGTTTGCAGCTCTGTATATACATAGTGTATATATATATATATATATATATATATATACTGGTTGATAAAAAATAAATTCCATTAGTTGATTTTGCCAATGATATTTATAAATCAATGCTACAACAAGCTAATTTTTTTCCTTTGTGATATTTAGTTGTTATCTTCCCTCAAAAATCCTTTAAAATAAACATTATATTTATATAACGTTTCATCTTGTTGATCTACATAATTTCTAATACCTTAGAAATACTGTTAAACCTGGTTAGTGATAATGATACATACCTCCTCTATGACGGCTGGCAACCTACGTTTGGCACTGCGTTCTAATTGACGTTTAGCGGCATTTATATTCTTCTCTAGCTTACCCCAGTTAATAGTGATGTAACCTTGATGACTAGCAACCTGATAATGATCAATGAGAATAGAAGGTCAAGTCAATCTACTATATATCATCAAGTATACACCAACCTCACGTACTACGTAGGATTTGTTGGTTGAACTTTGAGGAATTCAATAAACTACCATAGAAACTAAATTATAAATTGGTGTTAAATTAGCTAAATAGTAATTTCACAATTATAAAATACAGACTTTTAGTAATTTTGAACTGTATATTGTGAACAAGATTAAAACAGTGGATTTTTCAAGTGATGTATGGTATGTATTATGGTTCATGAGAGAAAAAACACATGTAAAGTTACTAACTTTCCATTAAGCCAATGATATACCATTGTGTATATTATGTCCAACTTCAATAACCTGTTAACATAGCATACACACCTGAAGTAACAACAGACTACCACCCAAAGCTAAAGCAGCAGCTTTGCCAACTTTTCCAAACAGATAACCAGAACACCTAAATGAAAAGAGTATCAGTTTTTATTAAATATACAATACATTTCTCTATCAGGCACAGACAGTTCAGCAGTTACTTTGTAAAAAAGAAACTCATCATCAGGGCTCGACATTAACTTTTTTGGCTACTTGTCATGTCGGACAAGTTACACTTCATTTTTGCTTGTCCGAAAAAAAATTCATTTGTCTGACATCTGGCCAGGTAGACCATAGCTACATATTTTCCAGAACATTTCATCAGCTGCCACTTAGCAATAAAATTTTGTTTCTTCTTTGCTTTGTATTCCTTTTGTGACATAGACCATCCCTTTGCAGTTTTTTTTAATATGGAATTATGAAGCTGAATTTCGACAACAACATCTTGAATCATTTCCGTGATTTGAGTGATTACTAAATCGTACTATGAAATAGCAACTGAGTCTCGTAATGTAGCCGATGGTTATTGGCATCGGCACAGTAAAACATGCTAAGAACTTGGGGCCAGAAAAATATTTCTTCATCCCACCAGCCCCTGGGCTGGTAAAATTTTAATCCACTAGCCCAACCAAATTTCATACTAGCCCAACAAATTTCTTACTACAACAAAAATTACTAGCTATTAAAATATTGTTTTTTTAATAGTCAGAATAAAACTGTGCTGGAATCGACAGAGAACACCAGATTGTAAATTTGTGTATGATTGGTGTTTTACAGCCAGTTTTGTGCACATGGTAGACCAAATTGGGCGTGTGACATCTAAAGGTAATGAAGCGAAGTCAAAGATGAAAATAGCTATGCCCACACCGAGATTCAAACTCAGGTAGTAATGATCTGAGATCCAACGAGCTACCAATTAGACCACAAAGGCAATAAAGATAATAATTATGTGTTTGTGATATTTTTGATCCATACTCTAACACAATACAAGTATATAATAATCAACAGTTTATCTGGTAATAAATTATTGGTCATGTCCACAATCTGGCCAGGAATTTTCTTCTTGTGACTGTTGAGATGATAAGGGAAGCCCACTGTTGTTTAAATATAAAATAAAGCACAAAATGGCAAACAAAGACAGTAATAATTCATATACAGAGGATCAAGGAAGAAACACAATTAAGTTACCAAAAAGTGCATATAATTCCTTCAGCAAAGTATGAAAACAGTTAATATGGAACCCATATTTATGTCATAATATTAATATAAAATGGAAGAAAAAGAACAGTGATCAAACAAATGAAAAGGACATAAATCCACCATATAAACATGACCATGTGTTTTTGTTTACTGTAAACAAAAGACAACTGGCCAATCAGGATAGAGTATTTGAGTGATGTGACCATCATATTGCAAATGTCTGTTTATCAGTGAAGATCACCAGCTCATCAAAATCTCTCCCATCCTTCAAGCATGGTTCTTATATTTAGTAAATATTTATAAATATGACATCTGAAATGGTTACAACAGGAGATTTTAGCATTATTTCAGATCTGGAAACTATGGGCTGATAAATATTTGTCGTTTATCATGACAAAATCCAGCCCACAACCGGGAATAGTGCTTTTAAGCGACTGTTGATGAGGTATCGGCGCGGGTGTTTTAAACTATGAAACCGTGAATAGCTGCAAAACAGCGCGAAATCATTCTACGGAAAACGTATTTCCGATCGTTCTTAGTCACTAAGAACCACCGAAAATACAACTTGACACAGCGGACAACCAAGCATGTGGTTTTACTTGTCCGATTATGTTATTTGGTTGTCCCGGACAGGCGGACAACCGTTAATGTCGAGCCCTGTCATCAAGATGCAACTATTCCGTTCATATGTGTGCACATATACGTGTGTGTATGTACTGGCCTAAATTCTATCACCACAGTGGCCATGCACTGCATGGCAAAAGCGAGCAATTACACCATACTGCTTTATTTCAATATTTCAATACTATGTCTAGTGAATCATATGATATGCTATGATAGCATGTAAGATCACTGGTAATTGGTGAAAGCAGGTTAGAAGGAGGCATATCTTAGAACCTATCATGGAAGCTATAGACAACTGATAAATAATCCCCAGCAATTAGTCATGACAAATATTAAATGTGACTATATTGTATTTTATCAAAACCTATAAAGCTAGTCAATACTCAGAAGCTAATTTAAAGCTACTATGTATTAATATGAAGTCCATTAAAGGCTATAGCTTAGCCTGTAAGAAGTAACTGTATAAGTCTTTCTCCATTAATTGCCACTGCATTGTGTTCTACCTCAGTGACACTAAACAATTTCATCTAATGGGCCAGGGGAACATTTATCATATATGACCCATGGATATCTACCATGTGTGTTCAAAACATATCAATAACTGTGACTTCTATTTTTTTAAATATAAATTTGGATTAGTTAATTGGCCCATTGCTCTCAGGTCAGTATGGACAATTAATATATTTTATTATTTGCAGGTGTAAGACAACCGAATATCATCATATAACATAGCAGACAAACTGCCAAATCATTAAAAAAAATTATAAACATCTCAGCCCAAACTGTGATTGGTATCCATTATTTTTGTCAACAATGTACACTCAAACTTAAATAATAATAATGGCTGAAAAGGCAGTTATTTTACGTGGCTTAGCTACCTCAGTTGAGGGAGACACTTATGGTCTGTAATTTACTGTTTCATCGCGGGGACTACTAAATAAATTTAGAATTTACAATAGATGGCATATTTGGCAGAGAAAACCTTACCAGTTGCCAGGTTGGATGAAAAACTCCTAATACTGTAGTGCCACTGTTGGAATTCAAACCTCCGACCTCCAGCACAGCATGACCCCCCACATTCTAGCAGACCACTCTAACTATTATACCACCATTACCATGTATCAAATCAGTAATAACACACACAGTTTAACAGTATTTGTGAAATATTAATAACATTATTATACATATTATTCACTATTTTAATATATTTTTAATATAGAAAGTATTATATATATATATATATATATATATATATATATATATATATATCACTTACCACCCAGAGACACCACCTACAGTTATCTGCTTAGCTACTGAGGCTTTTGATAGATCTCTTAATGCTTTATCAAACCAGGCACGATCTGTTAGATCTAATACTTCAAATTCCTCTTCTGAAACAGTACAGAATACAGTATATAATTAAAAGGAATGTAAATAACTAAATACATTTTAGCAGTGAGTCAAAAGGCACTGTTACAAAGAAACGTAATGTGATATACAGTCCTTAAAAATGTTTGTGGTATCAATGTGTGATAAGACCTACTGATTACATAACTTGGATACTAATTAACTTCCTTTACATTATGACTCCATGGTACCATAGTTCAATATATAATTCCATAGATATAATACTGAATCCTGCTCTCTTTACATCAGTAACCTGCTATATTTTTCTATACAGCATAAATGTTTAAAATGTAAGCCATCAGCAATCTAATTGTGAAGTCAACTTTGAAAGTGCAAGAGGCTTCGGGGAACCCAGTCAATACAGGGCATCATAATCTACCCCCATATATTATTATAGTATATATGCTTAGCTGTAAGATGATCTCATGTATTAAATATTTTATATTTAGGGTCAATTCAAAGGACATTGCTTCAAACGCATGTATTAGTCAAATGGGTCAAACATCATTTACTACGGAATAATTGTCTCTAAAATAACTTAATAATGGACTACCAAATAAAAACATTCTTTACTGATTATTTCACTGAAAAATTAGGATTTTAACCAAGTTCATATACAGAATCCATCACCTTTAAATTATTTTGGGTCACATTTTGCCACCTAAAACTACTCAGGTTTATCCTGTTAATATTCATGGTTACATGATGTAGCACCTTCCTATACAGTGATAGGCATATAAATACAAGTACATTATATGATATAATGTACTTGTAAACACTCTATATGGAAATTAATCACATATATTACATACAAATTATAATGACCATGCCAGTGGTATTGTATTGTAAAATAGTACATGTTACTGTGCCAACAGCTATAGATGAAAATTGCCTCTGTTATCACCTATGACTGGTCAGTCTATTAGAATTTAGATATTATTGGATCAAGTTGTTTCTCCTGTATAAGATGAACTGCCTGTAATTTGGTAAACTGCAGAACCACTTACTAATCTTACACACTAAGCATGTACAGTAATTAAATTTTGAAAACTGATTCCCATGGGGCCACCACAAATACAGAACCAATGCAGTCAGCCCAGTTCAAGAAAATGCTTAGCTTTACAACATATTTACCAACTTTGTGTAACAGAGTCAAAGCACAGAAGTCTCCTTGGAAAATTGTAGCTGACACTGGTTCAATGACATGCAGTTCTTGAGGTTTTGAATCAAGTTAGATCGTAAATTACTTGCATCTTTTTAACTTGTAAAAGGAGAAATAAAATCTTGATAAAATACCTATGTTTTATGTTATTGTAATATTTAGTATTATTCAGTAAACTTATGGTATATCAATAACAAGTAAGTGATTCCTTTCATTAGCCTCCACATAAGACATATGTTGGACTCATTGCTTAAATAACATGATGTGGTTGAAGCCTTTTACTGATGGATAATAGATCCAAATGTTACATGTACCAATGGGATCTGATTATATGACACAAACGTCTGCAGTCTAGTGTACAACCAACTCCATATTGAAAATCCCTCTGATCCCACAAGACCACATTGGCATATATCACAATCAAAGGAAACTTCATTTGCATATAAACTTATCTGACCTTGATCAATGACCAAGATTCGCCTTCACTAAATGGGTAAAATGGATATTGTACTCCTATGTTTGGTCAGTTAAATTCTATCACTGGTGGTGTAAACAAACTAAAAGATCTCTTGATTGGTCTCAAACCTGGTGAGACTGCTTGAGAAGTTTCTTTTATCTAAAAAGTAACATGTGTTGACTGACAAAGCTTTAACAGATCCTCTTGTTATGATCATAATATGGAGACTCCCATTATCAAGGTAATACCGTCACCAAACTGTCTAACATACTACTGCTGCAGTTTGTGTGTGTGCGCATGCACATGTGATTTTATCTTGTGGTCATTTAACCCAACTACACCTAACAGTAAACAACCATCACCTTTATTATATATATATATATATATATATATATCAGTATAGTTGCTTTTGACTTACCATCATCCATCTGTTTCTCAAGACCATTTTTAATCCGTTTTGTACGCCTCTCAATATAGCCAACTACACGATCTTGGTATTCACCTTAATTAAACAGAAATTGTTGTACTACGTCAGAATAACTGAATATACCGTAGACAAAAATTTCATTTAATGTTGCCTCTTTTTGGTTGTTTCTTACAACATGTTGGAGGACGGATCGGATCAATGCTAAACCCCAAACCCACAAAAGATGATACAGTGATTTTAAAAGTTTACTTGTCTAGAGACAACACATAACTGTAAAAAGCTCTGTATTTAAACATAAAACCATTGTTATTTGATGAAGTAAAGTACTTTCTGATGACAGGATTACTGACCTGACATGGTGCGAAACTGCCCTTCTTTAGCAGCTATCTTGTTAACCACCTGGAAATAAACAAAACAATTGGCACATTATAGGAAAATCAGTAACTAACAATACAATGATGGATGAGAAATAACAGGAAATAAAAACAAATTACTAGTTTAAAACTGGAATTTATAATGATCAAAAAAAGTTTGGGTTCAATTATTCAGCTTGTAAAACAAACATGTTTGTTGTGTGCCCACTGGCTCAGGTGATGCACTTGTAATAACACAATATTGTAATTGTTGATAAACACATTAAAAGAATAAGCATTATACATGAATATTAACAGGAATAGACAAATTAACTAAGTTGTAGACTTGACACATGACAAATATTTTATATGGCAGGAGCCAAATGAACTCAGAACACTTATAATTTAGCTAGGAAAATGTAGGGATTAAATAAATTTAATGACAAAACACCTGGAAATACTAATAATGTCCAATTTTTGGATTTTTTCATCAAATGCTGAACCATAACAACTGTAGAAGACCTCTAAATGGTCATTTATCCTCATTCTGGCAAAACACCTAAAACACTAACAGTGGCTAAATTGTCTCAAATCTTCAATAAATAAATACTTGGTTAAAAATAGAGATTGCAACAAATACACCTCTGTTGCATCTGTGGCTTCATGGGTAGAGCATTGGACTACTTACCCATGGTTATGATCATGC
The DNA here is from genome assembly GCA_025642065.1 of Paralvinella palmiformis. Taxonomy (NCBI): domain Eukaryota; kingdom Metazoa; phylum Annelida; class Polychaeta; order Terebellida; family Alvinellidae; genus Paralvinella; species Paralvinella palmiformis. Next base: position 510,903 of record JAODUP010000169.1, read on the forward strand.
TGTGTGAGAGGTCAAAATCCTTAAATAGGCTTAAAACATTTGTAAATGGCTCAGAAAGGTTGTCCTTGGGGTGCAGGTTATAAGACTAAGTGTTCCTAATTTTTGTAATATATCATAACTAGAACTTTGGGCATAGCAAATATAATGTGAACCATTATTAATTCAAAGCCTACGGTAAATACTTGCAGTTAAATATTTTGGGGGGGGGGGTTCTCAGAATCAGTTCGACTTATAGGCACGTCATATTTCCTACCAGTTGAAGGAAAGATGCTTTGAGCCATCCTTGGCACACAACATTATAGGATTCAACCCAAAAAGAGTCAGAGCAGGTAATCAATTGCCACATCGCTGCCTATTAATCCATTATTTTTCAATAAACTGTTATACTATATATTAACTTTTAATTTCATCTTCATTTTTTAGAAATGAAAAATTATTAAAAGACATATAACAGATGATAACTAACGACCCACAAACTTCTTGCCCTGAAAACATGTGCATCATGGGATTCACTATTTTCTAATACATCATTGGTACTACTTATAATTACAAGGCCAATGATTTTAGATACAGGATTTCCCAAACATGCCAGTCTATGTAATTATACTTGATAATCATGCTCTGATGCCAACCGGTACTTCTGGATGATTAGCGATACAATGGAAATGACTGCTCACAATTGTTTACCGGTAGACAGGCCTGTGACAAGTTTGTTTATTAATTATATCACTAATTACGAATGAATATCAAAGGTAACGACGAACAGCTTTTGATCTTTTTGTAAACCATAGAAGTCGTTGAGCTTGTGCTGATCGCAGATCACTTGTCTGTTTGGGCAAGTGCCTTTTTGAGATGAAAATTTGCCAAATACCCTTTATTTTCATACAAAATCAATTCCAAAGCCAAATTCAGATTTTTCAGTTAACACTTCCAGTGTGTGCATGCATGCCTGATGAGTAAGCCAATTAAAAAAAATTATCCTGCTGTGTACCTATACTTATAATCTGCAATGCAAAACTGAGTGGCTGATTCCATGCTACGCATAAAGCTATATACATGGTATGCGGCATTGGAATCTGAGTGTGACATTGCATCATCCATATGTTTCGGACACTCCTCTCACCTCCTGACCTATTTTGCACCAGTCGCTACATGGAGCGATCTATTTTGTCACATTCACATATGCAGTCTCACATGTGGAATCATGTTCTGATGTTTACATGTGTGTAATTCAGCAAAGGGCTTCATTGGATAAACATTTCTTATCAAATACTTCTCTATTTGTTTATTTTCATTACAAATACATGTTTATATGTAGGCAGGTGAAATATAGCAGATTTTAAAATAAATGATAATTTTGGATGAGGTGACAATTTGTCAGACAAGTGAAAACATTTGTTGGGCAATTGCATTTCCAATCTACTTACCCAGGGGCAACTGAATTGAAAAAAGTGTATGTCACTACTGCAGCTGTTGCTTTTATGCCTGAACAAGCTGTTTAATAGTGGAAACTATGGAACGATTAGATAACAGCTGCTGGTAACCTAAAGACATCAGGTGGGTGAAAACTGTATAGGAGAGTATTCTGGAACTTCTTAAAATGTGGTATTTCTAATAAGATGGACAGAACAGAAGATGCCCTGTGTGAAGACTCTTGGCGAAGGAGTTCATGAAACTGATGATGTGGCGGACAACAATGGCTATACTGACTATTAATAAGTATTATGAAGATACTTCTGCTAAACATGAGATTCTGGACTATGACTAGGTCAGCTTTTTGCGGATGACGAGAATGATTCCGATTTTGAGGGATATTATCTGGAACTGGACTATTCGCCCTCATTTTTATTCGCCTGAGAGAACCAGGGCTCTTGATTTATTTAATTACTCTTAATTTAATACAAAATAGTTCAAATACAATTTATAACCAAATAAAAAAACAACAATAGATAGACAAGACCACCAAAATATACAGCAGCAGTTTAAATCCATGTGCGTGGATTGTAGATCTTGCTGATCTCATGGAGTAGCTCCTTTCCATCCAATTCATTTACAACATAATCATCGCACAATGCAAAGATCTTTGTCTGCTAATTTTTATATTTTACGTTTTACACCGCTTCAATTTTTATGTCGGCAATCAACTGTGCTTGCACATCCACTAAGCTGGCCTCTTAATGGAGCACATTAACTAGCTGGTGTGTATATATATATTTATATATACAGACATTAAGGACTGCCCGGGCAGGTAACAGCCACTGTCAGACAAGTGATCAGACTCAGTTTTTGAGGCGTAAAATATGCAGGAAGGTTTATATAAAAATGTTAACTGAAGGAGTATCCAATTTCAGGGGCTGGTCGAAATTAATCTGATGATTGATGTTTTATAGCCACTTTGACTTTCGAAATTAATCAGTTGTTATCAGAGTGAAAGTTGCTGTGTTAAAGTAAAATTGGTTAATTATTCATTTACCAAACAGATATATAACCTAGACCTAGCCTAAGCTAGCAGCCTAGATTTAGATTTTGTTTATCATAAATAATAAAAAAAGGTCTAGCCTCTTAAGATAAATATATAACTCATACCACTGACATACAATTATCCCTTAAGCCCTTTATACATCCCTATCAGCCCATACAATTTTACACATTTAGCAAACTCCATACTCATTTACTGTTACCCCTTCCCCTCATACAATAACAATGATACATTCACCTTGTTTAAGTTGTTAGCTTGTACACAGGACTTATAATCTTATTATCATAGGATTAGGAAATAATACTGTATGTAAAATTAAACATGAACTGACTAAAACCTGCATAAGAAAACCTACATACTTGTAAATTAGTATAGTATTTGTATTATAATAAATAAAATAAATACGTGATAATACATGATCTAATCATTATCATGATAACAGTGAATGAGTACCTTGTTATAATAAACTTATTCGACTTAAACTTATTATTAATAATGTGTTCTAGATATTTGAACTAGACAATATATAAGGTTTTTGTTTAATTTGATTTTGATATAGTCAAATATTGGATCACAAAATGGATACCTGTAGTGTATTAGTACGAAATATTACAACAAATCTTAGCACCGACCCACTGTGATTAATCCTTATCGTCTGCCGGAAGTTGGATATCTAAGTTGCGTTAAGCAGCATGCGCAATGGAATCGAATTAAAATAATTATACTGGCAAATATAACAAAATACATGTAGCTATTTTTCTATGATAATAATATTTTGCGTCCTTTATATTTCTGATGCAATCAGTAATAACATTGTGGTTTTAACTTTGCTTTCGGATGCGAATAATTCTGAGTTACTGATTGGCCAATTCAACTTCCGGTATCAGTGGTCCATGTTGATCGATATACATGAATTTTGACTTTAACTGTTTTTTTCTAATAATTTCATGATTACCCAAAAACCTGTTTCATTGGATGTCGAAAAGACATCCCAATCTGTCAGTATGACAGCAGATGTTGACGATTTGACTTTATCTACTGAGGAGAAGCAACTAATTCTGACCCTTGATAGGTATGTTTACTTACTCGACAGCCGACTAGACCTATCAACTAGAGTAGTGACTAGTCTAGACCTATAGATCTAGACTAAATTAATAATAATAAATCACTAATAGATTTAGTAATATTAATAATACTACAGGTCTAGACGAGTCTAGTAGTAGTTATAGAGTTAACTAAAACTTACTTGAACTCACTTGAAACCTTTACAGGCTCTTATTATAGGATATATACCTTTTCAGCCCACCTTATGGCTTATTACTTATATTTATAACCTTATTAGCTTATAGTTATATCTATAGATAGTATGTCGTATTTGCCTTGGGTATAGGACAATAGGTTCAGTTTAAACTTTCATTTTTTGTAGTGGTACAGACAGTCAAGGTTTTTTTTTTAATGTGTTTAGGAACTGTGACTATTGTCTCTGGGAGGCCATTCCAGCTGTCGACCACTCTTTGACTGAGAGTGTGCTGTCTTAATGTAGTCCGACTGATTTTTCTTTAGTTTCAGACTATGGGAGCGTGTCTTGCTTTATTCTTCTAACTACAATGGGGATGCTCCTAGGCCGTTTAGGATCTTATATGTCTCTATCATATCTCCCCTATCATTATTGTAAACTAGACTTGGCAGTTTTAGTTGTTTTAGTCTCTCTGGGTAAGGAAGTTCCGGAATTAACTTCGTAGCTCTGCACTGAACATGATATTTCCTTGGCTGTAGGAACTATATAATAGCGCATTTCTTATAAATGTCAGACTTTCATTCTAATCTGATTATAATCTTTATTAAACGCTAGTATCAGTAATTACAACTAAGTTCCCGTCACTGAAACTGATGTGTACAGATGAAAAACCTAAAACAATCATGAAATGACTCAGATTTATAGTAACTTTGATGAATATGGTTTAGATGCTCAGGGCAGGACATTAACGCTTATCTGAGACAAGTGGTTTTGCATGCAGGACAAGTAGATCATCCCAAGTACTTGCTCGACAGGACAAGTTAACTGAAGCATATTGAAAACGACTGTTTATTCGTCATTTCTTGACATTTCAATCTACGTGTCATTTTCCCCAGTTCACTATCCGGACGTTTGCTGAAAGACTGAAACCAACTGCGCATGTCGAATGCATGGGCCAATCACAGCATGCGTTATCAGTGTCTGCGGTTGTTTAGCCAGCGTAAAGTTGGTCACGGAAGTTTCAGTCCATGTGCTTGTGTTTACATCTGCTATGCCTCCATGTGCTTGTGTTTCACAAATAAATATACAACAAACAAAAACACCATTCTTTATTCAACGCTGCTAATGAATTGTAACTTACATAATTCGGTGATATTGTGGAGGTTTGTTGGGACGAGTAAATTTCAGATAGGACAAGTAAAATTTTGCAGCAGTTGTCCTATGAGACAAGTGGATCTCAAGTGTAAGTGTCATGCCCTGGATGCTGAATGCTCGGATCTTTATCACAAACAAACACAATTCCGATGCTCAGCTTGTTGTTCCGTGTCTGAGTACCAGAAACACCCAAATTTGGCACACATGCATAGAGTGCTCAGATCTTTATCATCAGTGAATACGATTCTCATGTTCGGATACTTAACAGCAGCCGATGTACTAATATAGAAAGGTGAATGCAAACCACTACTAGATGTAGTAAGTATTGGGGTCTTGACAAGTAGACGATTAATCGGGTTCAATTCCATTTTGGGCCGTAATTGATTATTGAAATCAATAATTGTTATTCGTTGTGATTATTTTTCTAAATGAATGTGAGATGAAATAGAACAACTTTCACAAACCTGCAACAAGCATAGCTCAAACTCAAGGTTCCAGGATGTAAACTGTGTTGTGATTGGCCACTTGATACCTGCACTAGATCTAATCAATGCTAACGTAGCAAGCTACCGACCTTGAGAATTGGCACATGCATCTATTAGATTGGGGACATGTATACAGCTAAAATTATATCGGTGGTTGATATCCATACAGGGCTCTACATTAACTTTTTTGGCCACTTGTCCGAAAACTGGCCAGGTTGGCCTTAGTAGGTACGCCACTATCTACAGTTAATAAAATTTCATTTCCTTTTCGCTTTGTACTCCTTTTGAAATATAGAACATCCCTTTGCAGTTTTCTTTTCTGGAATTATAAAGCTGAATTTTGACAACAACATCTTGAATCATTTCTGGTTGATATCTCTCAGCCAATCACAGCCCGCAAAACTTTTGAGTGATTAATAAATTGTACTATGAAATAGGTATTTACATGCCATTGTTTTTTGAATACTTGTTTTACGGAAAATTTCCCTTCCAAAAATTAGGGTTGGTTGGGACCAAAAAATCAGTGAAAATATAGGGTCAGTTGAAAAATATTTACACAAAGTTCTAGTTTCTGAAAGATTTGCCAGGTTCTGTAGCCAGCCATTTACAAATACCCCACAACACATATTCTGGTTTACTCTGGTTTTATTTTTACATTGATATTCAAATTCAGTTTGACAATGATATCTTCCTCGATGATTGTCTGGCCCACGACAGTGGTTTCTATAACATATTCTTCCTTTAGTTGAAATTTCACAATATCTCCAATAGTTTGCTTTTTTGAGCCTTTATAACGTTTTTGTGATCGTGGATCATCAGCGAAAAAAATGTTGCTGTCAGCCTAATCCAAGATGGTGACAGATAAGTTCCACTTCAAATATCCAATGCGCATATTCTTTTATCGGCACTAGCCTTATCACAGCGCTATTTTCGATGATGATTTTAAGTAGATCTCCGCAAAGTTTGAACTATTTATGTGTTTCTCGGTGAGGGGTAGTTATAATTAGTTTAAATTTACAAGATTTCTCGACTTGAAGACCGATTTACTGTAGAAATAACTGGGGAAAACTTCAAAGTGGCACTGACCTGTCACCATCTTGGATTAGGCCACATGGTAGCCTAACCTGCTTCCACACAGTGTTCAGACAGGTCAGTGCAAAAAGTATTCAAAAACCAATGGCTTTAGATGAGAATATTGAAATTACTTTAGGTGAACTATTATTTTGTATTTGCATGTGAAAATTTTTATTATCATTATTTTGGTCTGAAAGAAGATGTCTGCTACATAAAGTTTCATGTTCCACCAGAATTAGAATCTTCCAGGACAATGTATGCAAAAACGTCTAAGCTGAAAATGGGGAGTGGGTCAGTTTGACTCCAACTGATGATTTGAAGAAAATTTCTCTTGTGAAAGACATGTTTTATACCAGCTCAATAGTGTCAGTCTTTCCTAAAAATGCACCAAAATACCAAATTTTTCTTGTGGCTTACAGAGCTCCCCTCCCCGATTTCCTTTCCTGATTTTCCGTTTTTTTCCTCAGAGCCCACTCTCATGCCTGACACACACACACACATAGCACCAAAACCAGAATATGTCCAGCATTGTCCTACACATCAAGGCCAATATTTGATTTCCTTTCTTGACAGTGTTGACTGAAGTTTAATTCCAGGTCTACGTGGATATCCAGATCTTTTTTCAGTCTGGTCTTTTGTGATTCTTGTGGTGTTCCGGATTGTATCATACCATGTTTTTGTTACCATTTGTTAAATTTCAGTTACCATTTGTTACTCCACCCTTGCAGTGCAGTTAAGTCTTTCTGGAGAACATTTGAGTCTGTTTGATTATTTGCAGTTATGAATAGTTTTGTGTCATCTGGAAATATTCTGATTAGATTGTAACTGCCTCTGACATGTCATTGACTAAAATAATGAATAGGAACTGTGTGCACCAGCATTTTGGATTGGACAGAGGTAAATGTGGTACACAGTGGTTCCACTATTTTATCTTATAATTCACATAAAACTCTGGGATTTAGACCATTAACACCTGGAGATTTGTAAGGTCTTGGAACAGGTTTCGAAATTAATGCTCGTGAGTCAAGATTTCTGACATAATTATCCATTGTTACTTATTTTGACACTTGTGAATGTGTAGGACTAGTTGATTTTAAGTCACTAGTCCTGTAGGACTTGTTGCCTTTTAATGTTAGATTATATCCCTGTCTTAGACTTAGAGCCTTCAGTTTTCTCAATATCTCCCACTGTGTATGTTACATCTAGGGCTGGCTCATCATATTCGTAGTTTCTACCAGAGAATGTTGGCATGTGATGATGTATGTCCTGCATAAACACAGAGAAACTGATGTTTAATTAAGAAGTCTGCCTTTTCTTTTGGTGCTGTATGAAGGCTTTCAAGTCTGCTATCCTAGCTCGGGTCTTCAGCTTTGACTGTGCATACTTATAAAATGCCTTAGGATTATGCTTCACTTCTCTGGAAATTTCCATTTCAAAATCTTTCTCTGCTTGGCAGTAGGCCCGTTTCATTTGGGTCCTTAAGTATAAAGTTTGTAGTCAAACCCATCTCTGGTCTTTCTCCATTTGCTAAATGCCTTTTTCTTCTTTTGCACGTTCTCTACTACTTTATTTGTCAGGTAATTTGGCCTCGTCTTTTTCTTCTTTTGGTTTGGGGGCTATGCGTCCATGAGATTTGGTGTGTTATATTTTTAGTGACTTCCAGGATCATGTTGTCTCCAAAGTATTGTTTTAGTTCCCGGCAGTTAATCTTTTCTGTTTCTTGTCTTATAATGAGTGTCATACATAGACTCCTTTATGATACCTGTGTTTGGGCTTCTGGGTTGTCTGTTCTGGGATGTAACAGTTGCTCACGAAATTCAGACAAATATGGTGACTTTCTGAATGGGGGCTCCATGTAACTAACTGATCATGACCTTTTTTATGTTAAGATTTAGTATGTTTGGGTTTTATGTGTCTCTATGATGTGTCAGCAACATCACATGCTGATGTAAATATGCGTTTCTTACTCTAAGTCTTGGTGTCTCAAGAAACCTAGTGGCTGGTTTTCTTGTATCCCGAGATGTACCTAGTCACCAGTTAATGTTCTAATAGTTCAAGTTTCTAATTAGCTAAGGTGACTGGGGTTCGTTTCTGGTGATTTGTTAAAAATCCTTTGCAGAATATTGTGGTTTTTCAACACTACTGTTTGAAGATCTGTACATGGTTCCAGTTAAAAGTGTATCCTGAAGATAAATCTCTCATAAGACAGATTCATAAAGTTTTTCTTATCCTCGTATATTTAGATTTGTTGCTCGGAAATAGTCCTTCACATATGCGGCTACCCGTTGACCAGGTTTAGTGTTTAGAACGGAATATATCATTCCAGCGGATAATATATTCCATTTAGTTCTGCATTATAATTTTTGGGTAGAATTTACTTCAGACTAATAACATCTGCTTGGTGCAGGGGGATCAATGTGGGTAATACCATGGTTTTATTTACCAAGTGTCTGTGTTAGTGTATAACCGTGTAATAGATCATTAGATGTGTACATGTATGTGTTACACTGATTGTTGTTTATTTGTTTCTTCTCTGCTCTTCTTGGGTTTCTATCCTGGCCCAGAGTCTGTCATTCTGTTTCTATTTATTATCCACCTGGCATCATCCTGGTTAGGGTTTGAATTGGCACGTTTTGTCTTTAGTTCCAGTCTCAGTTTGTAGTTCTTTATATATATATATATATATATATATATTATATCATAGCCCTGGTCTAGCGGTAGCATGCTGGACCACAGATCACTACCACCCGTGTTTGAATCCCGGCGTGGGCATATCTGAAGGTTGTTTCGTCTTTCACTTTGGATGTTGCTCGGCCCATTTAGCCTACCTTGTGCACAAAAGTGGCCGTAAAACATCAATCATCATCATCATCTATTAAGATTTTGTTCAGTAGGGGATTGTTTTTTGCTTTCAAGTTTTATGCAGTCCTGATTATTTGTCTCTTTGTACTCTCATCAGCCAATTTCACTCTCATTTGGGCATGCCATCCCCTGTTTTTTTCACTCCTAGCGTGGTAGTTTGGACAAGATCTAGATCGATGTCTAAACTGGCAACACGTATCTCTTTAAACGATATCACTATGATATTTACATATTGTTGTGTCATCTGAGGTACTCTCACAAATACCATAATTTACCACATTGTTACTGATAGTGCATTCCTGTCTGTCCTGAAACAATGATGCTAGTAAAACCTGAAAATATTGGTGTGTATGTGCTTGCTTGCACGCATATGTGTCTTGAAGACACTGTCTTCAGTGATATATGTACTTTTAATGAGCTCAGAGTACTCAGACTATATAGGTTTACTGCCTGTAAAGTAAATAATGGTTTCACCTAGAAAACTCATTGGGGTGGTGTTGAGTTATTTACCCTTGGCACTGGTCTCACCTTGGACATATGGTTGAGGCAGGGAATTTTTAAATTTGGGAAAAAACGTGGAATGTTTATAGCATTAGGGGTGGATGGAGGCTGCATTACTAAAAAACTTCATTCAACATGCAATATTTGCACACAATATACAGGGAAATTTCTGAAATAAGACAGGGAAAATACAGGGAATTTGATTTTTGATGGGTCACTCCATAGGGAAGCAAATCTTATGAACACAGGTATAAGCTAGATTCAAAGCCACAGGTTGGAGGTTTGTGGTGTGATACTTTAGCCAGTGTGCCACTAGAGCACCCTTGAGTGGTGGTATGATCATTAGAGTATACCAGAATGGCTAGCGTACAATCATATTAGTTTCCTGGTGAGTTAACTAATCTAGGAAGTTGCAGCAGTATGACATCACCAACTTTCTGAAACTGAACAGCATACCTTAACAGTGAGTGTGCGAATGGTTTGTTTAATATTGACATTGGTTTTACCTGGGATACCATGAGAACGATTCTACAAACAAAAGTACCTTGGAGGTCTGCTGTGCAGGTTACTAACCATCATGCTATCAGAGTGCATAAACACTAATAGTAACATATTTTGTGACAGAATGTATCCAAGTGAATAGCTCTTAGATATTGCAGGTAGAAAAAAAACATTCAGCTTTTACTCCAACACTGTATCCATTATTTTCACAGTAGTGCTCGAAGGACTCATGTAGATTACATACTTCACTGCGATATTTAGTGTGTTGTGTACATAATGTTTTGAATTTTGTTATCTTCAGTCGACACTTTGGTTTCCTGAAGTTTGATAACCCTGAAGATGGTGCCAAGAAATCCCTGATTAATAAAGTAAGTTTAAATGAGATTAATTAAATAGGTTGGCTTTTGTTTTACTTTGTCATAACTGAGGTATGATTTAAAAAACTAACTTGTTTAAATGCACTCTTTCTGTTATTTTGCTGCACCAAGCTAGGTAGATATGGATAAAATAAATAAAAACAAGTTTGATAACAAGGAATTATTCAAATGTAAATTTTATGGTTTTGCCTTTAATTGTCTTTTAAAATGATGATTCGTGGATTTCTGTTATTTTACTTATAGGCAATAGCTTTGCTAGAGAAATCACTGGCAATCTATGCAAAGGAAGAAGGCCAACAAGTGGCTCCACCAGGAGACAAAGATTTACAACAGGTTGATCCAAAGTTGTATTGTATCCTAGGTCATCTACAACTGCTTGTGGAGAACTTTCCGAGGGGTGAGAATTTTCTGCTTTTGTCATCAGTCCTGCCTAAATAGTGGCACTATTAGTTTGCATCAATATTTAGAATACTACCCTCAATTTTGGGTGTTTCACACTGAAAACAAATGTTGCATATAAAAAACACAATATGTTTTCAACATAATTACGTACCTATAGGGGAAGTTGAAAAGGGAAATGTTTTAGTGAATTTAAACAAGAGTATTTAAAAACCTTACAACATGCATGCCTTTTGGAATATGATCCAGTAATTTAGTGAATGCTGAAGAAGATGTATTATTATATAGTACAGTGCCTCCTTATTGTCATATCATAATAGTGGTTAATACATGTTGTGTGGTCACAGTCTGTGTAGTAGTTCATATAGTAGCAAGGTCTATGTCAATTTGAGGTCCTTCCTAGTGGTCAGTAAACAGTAATTAAGCTCTGGAGATAATTAATTCTGCTAAATATACTCCAGTGGAAGCCATAATAGGTTATTTTATGACCCAATAATCCTTAGTTGGTCCAGTTTAAATAGACTGGTAGATCATGTAAACTGTCATTTAAAGTTCTACCAGTTGGTTCAGCTTAAACATGTAGACATTTGGGCTTAATAATCTGTTAATTACTTCTTGGTTTACTTCTGTAAACAATTAATTTGGGATGTTCACATTCTGGAGAAACGTCATCCTGTAGCCCTAATAGTTTGATGGTCAATGAACATCACACAGGATCATTATCAATAAAAACAGTTTTGTAGAAGAGATTTATGAAATACTGACAGAATAATGACACTGGCATTTAACTTCCAGGAGATGATCTAAACAAGTACCTAACAGTTTATTCTTTAAACAAGTTAATTAAATCTTTTGTCGTCTTTCTGTCTATATATATATGTTTGTGTGTGAGTTCACTCTTTCTTAGCATAATGATTGATCTACATTGTCAATCATACACATACCTGTTTTTTTTATACAACAAGTAATGCACACCGCAATTCTTCATTCCCAATTAGTGAGTGTAATACGGGTAATATCCTGTATGGTGCTATACTCGTGGGCCGTCTTCACCTTCTTTACAACTATGTTCCATTATCAACTTATAGATAACATATAAATTAATATTTATATCATACTTTTGTATGTTGTATTAACTGATGATGAATGCCAGCTACATTTTGTCCTAATTATTAACAGTTTAATATCACACTTATGTTTGTATTAACTCTTTTACAGCTCTGTCGGCTTATCAGAAGTTCTTTACAATGCAAACAGATTACTGGAAGGTATGTTTTATATTTTGAAATTGTCAAATACATAAACCTGTGATGTACCTTTGTCAACTTGTTTTATTTGCGCTATCTATTATATATAAAATTGTGTTTGCATGAATTCACACCTTTCCACATTAAATTCACTAACAATCCATTGAAAAGGGGGGGGGGGTTCTGTAGTGATAAGTATCTTGTCTACAAATCAGTTTGCATATTCATGAGGACAGTAAGATATAGGTATGTTCCTTTTCCCCCCGAAGCTTTGTTATAAAACTTATCTTCTGTCTGTCCTGCTTGGTGACATGTTGTCAATGAGGAAATGTCGTACGATCTAATAATCCCTCTTGGTTTTCTCAAACATGATTGCTAAAAGGGATTTGATATGTTTGAGATAAATCATTCTGGTCAACCTTCATCTGTATGTAAAGTAAATATAAAGAAGACAGCTATAAAACAAGTGGATGTCACTGTAAACAAAGTTTGTTTAACAGAGAGAAAACATCTTTTTAACAATTCTGTCATAAATATGGCTTGTGAAGGTATGGATTCATGGCAAATTCTGTTTTATGAATTATACAAATGACTAATAAACAAATTGACATAATTTCGAAATATTTTATGCTTTAACTTAAAAGTTATTTTTAAAATGAGTTTTCATAAGCAGGAATTATATTTTTAGAGGTTTTATATGCCAATTTTTTGGATTGATAAGGGTGAAAATATAGTTTTCTGCATGCCTTCAGTACTAGAACATTACAACAGAAAAACCTTTAATCCCTTTTCAGGATGTTGCCTTTCTATATGGCCTCGGCTTGGTTTACTTCCATTTTAATGCCTATCAATGGTCAGTATTGAGCTTACTATTTTCTTTCGTGCTGGGATTCTGCTGGCAACAAAGTGTAATTTGTGATTAGGCAATAAATGCATGTTTTATCCCAGATTCACCTATAACTCCGGTCAAAATGGTAATGTCATGAACTGTTAAAACAAAATAGCTAACATAAATTGGCTACTGAAAACAAGTTGCCAGAAGAACCCTTGTATTATTTGTTTATTTCATCTTCGATTTGATGGACTTCCATGTTGTAGATTTTGGAAGTAATAGCCAGATATGCTAACTATAATGTTGGATTCTCAGTGGGAATATATGGAGATAATGGATAAATGACTCTGAAGTGGTCAGAATGTTGTATTGATATTTTCAATTGGCCTGGGTCTTGTGTGTATGTTTTGTGTATATATAATATGTGTGTGTGTATATATATTAGATGCCCCAGTTTCTCCCGTTTATTCCATAAAATAAGGAAACTGGCTGGTTGATATTAAAATGGTGAAATTTCTCGCTATGTTTTCATGTGAATGCATTATCAGATTAGATTTGCATGTGTACATAAATGCAATAACCCCCCCACACACACACTAAAGATATCTTGTAATCATATCAGTTGGTATTATAATACAGGTTAAATAAGGGGTCAATAGGAAGAGTGACAGTTTGTTAGTGTTTCTGATAGATTATGGTTAAACTTAAAGATAGTAGACCAGAAACTCTGAAGTCACATCAAACTCATCAGCTGACTGTTGGCCATTCATGAGTCACACTCATAGGTTGTCTTGGTTATAACAGAAATTGAGGTTGAAGGTGATGAATTTCCATATGAATTATATACCTATATTTGTGAGTCTTAAGTAGCCAAAGAATTAGTCAGTGTCCCATTTTGTACAGGAGTGCCTCGGCATTGGTCGCACCCGAGACATAAGGGTGAGGGATATCCCAGAAAGACAGATAATGTAAGTCAAGATGTTTGCTGTGCGCTAATGACAGCACCATCGGAATGACCTCAGGTTTACGCAAGCCCTTATCCCTGGATAGGACTATAAAGCAGAGAATAAAATATAACAAAAATCATGTATTAAAAAAACAGCATCTGAGTGATTGTCATTGCTATGGTGCAGGCACCATTGCTATGGTCAGGGCTAGAGTTTAATCAATTTTTCCATGTTCCCAATTAATCACTCCAAGGTCGGCACCAAGCTAATCAAGTCACTCAATCACTGATGGTTACGATAAAAACATGTTTAAGTTCTGATTGTTGTTGCCTTCTATTGATAATATATCCTGGGTACGGTTGTTTGATTTTATGTTATTAATAGTAAAACAAACATCTGTGGATACGGTGACAGCTTTTGTTGGAGGTTTTTTCTACAAACATTTCTTTGTTATGGCTGCGGGGTTCAACTCTGATCAAATGCTTGCCCACTTCCAGCAGTATGTTGCTATATTTTATTGTGTGTATATATGTATTAACATAAAACATGGAATCTAACTGTCATATATATATATATATATATATATATATAGAGAGAGAGAGAGAGAGAGCTTCCCTTAAACAGGGTGCCCTCTGTTGGACATTTTGGGAGATCACCTACCTATCATAATAGGTAAAGATCCACCATAGAGTGTTGTGATCTCAATCTCCCCACGCTTTATAACACAATTTTCTATGCTATTTTTTGTTTGGGATGTTGTTCTAAATTAAATTTAACCCACTTACATGTGTAAATATGTGCTGCTGCTGCTGCTCATTCGAACAGTAGTTTATTTACACACAGTAAATACAAGTAACTTTTTTTTAATGATCTGGGAAAGGCATAATCCTTTCACATCCAGGAGCGCATTACTTTCCATTTGAGGCACAGTTTTGCACACATCTGGTTAACAAGAGAACGTGCTGCAGCTGGCATTTCACCTCACCTTAAAGTTCATTCAACAACAGTGGGCAAAAAATAATGAGATAAAAACAGTATTGTTATCATTTTCCTGTCTAGTAGCATTTGGCACTATTTTTTTCAGGTTGAATTTGGCACTATTTTTTTCAGGTTGAACAACTACAGTGTTCATTTAATACGAGCGATGATTTTGCAGTATGTCCCGTTATCCGTCATCAAATGCGCTAGTTGGCTGTGAATAAATTCTGCTGTGAATATGATATAATAATTTGAAAGTCTGTTTAACCTAAAGGGATTGCTTTTAATAAACGTGTTGGCATAATGTTGCAATCTACAGCAGTACAGATTTTCAGTTATCCATGCCGCTCTTTCAAAGCCAAAGTTTTAAATTTCAATTAGAACGTTTTCATTTTAATTATTCTCACTGATAATATCATATTATGCTTTGTTTGGAGGTGGGAGGGGAGGATGAACCTGGTAGCATTAATGTAATTTGATTCTATCCCATTGTTGTTGATTGCTTTATAGAGAATCACATTTCCAATCACTGTTTAGTCCATAAATGGTTTTGTTATGTTGAGTTTTGTCATCTGTGCGTTTCCTTGTCACAGGACTCTATTATTAACTCCTGAAGTAAGGAAACAAACACGGTTTTGGTGCTGGTAAGAAACGATTTGATAAATGATGTATACCTGATAAAGACTCCTAATTTATGTTGTACTTGTATCTTTTGTCACTGGTGTGGATATCACTAGTGGGTGATAAGATTCATTATTGGGAAAGTTACATTTGGCAGAAAGCAACTTCTCTCTCGCATATCCACACACATACATGTACCTTCTCTCTCTCACTCACACACGCGCACACACTGCCCCCCCATATATATATATATATATATATACACACACACACACACGTGTACCAATATTACTGCTATCTTCGCTCATTCCTTATTCTGCCCATTAAATGGAAATGTCATCTGTGTATGGAGCAATGTATCACTGACAATGTAACCCCAATACAGAACATGTATTAAAAATGAATTATTAACATTTGGTACAAAATCACTCTGCTTGAGAGATGTGCTAGAAATAATCCAGTTAGAGACAGCACACTGTGGCAATAGCCAAGAAAAGAGTTAATAATATATATAGTATATCAAAGATAACTTGTATACATTCATTTGTATATAACAGTTTTTGTGTGTGTCTCAGTATGTGTGTATGTATGTATGTATATATGTATGTGTTAGTGTGAGATTGATGTTTGTAATGTGTTTTTTTCCCTTCTGTATACAGTGTTGTTTATGAAGGCTTTAGTATATAGCATAGAGAGATTGTAGTATATATATATATATATATATATATATATATATATATATTGATAGGCAGGAGGATTCAGTGGAAGGGTGAAGTGAAATCAATAATTCCAGCACCCTGTAGTTACTATACATAGTCTGGTGAGGGTAAACTAGACCCATCCCTAGGGTTTGGTGAACCCGGTGGGTCACTTGGTCCTATGTTAATGGGGACCTGAGGGGTCTAGCACTAGTCCCAGTAAAATTGTGTGTGTGTGCGCGCCCAGCGCGCGTTTTGGGTAGATAAAGGATTATTATAAGATTGTCTATAGTCAATATAAAAATATACTAAAGGTCTGTATGTGACAGATATAAGGCTGCTCTAAGGGCTTTCTGTGATAGATTAAGGGTTATTTATCCATAGAGCACTGCATTTACGACCTTTCTGTGGTAGATGTTGAGTTGCATACACGCGGTGTGGAACATTATATATATATTCTTTATGGAAATAGAATTACAACAGGAGCTTTGGTTATATAAACTCTCCACTGATTTATATTACTAAGTAGATCGGTCCTTGGTTCAAATAAATTTCTCTTGATAATATTATTGATCTGAACAATGCCACAAAATTGTTGTTATCTGTCTTTCGTAGCCAAGTGGGGTAAAGTGTCTGGCTCCTGACTGATAGCCATAACGTTTGGGAGGTTGATGTTTGATTTCCACAGAGATAATTTAGTGGGAGAAATATACTTTCTACTTTCTTATCCAGATATTCAGAAATAATCCTCGTGGTGAGTCCCAAATTCCTCTGCTTCTTCTTCACTCAGTTAGCCAGCAACATCAGTAGCCGGTGTTTAAGCATAGCCGGTGTTTAAGCCATAATTACAATTATATTATTATTATAATTATTAATATATAAAGAGAATAATATCTATATTGGATATGCTATCAATTCACTATTATTGATCTGTCCATTATAAACGACCATCTGATCAGTGCTAATTTGTATATGTTCCGCCTTAGGGAATACCTCCCCCCTACCCTTTGCAATATTTCTACATATTTAGATATCACTCCCAAGTCCAACAGAGTATCACCTGAACATCCACCTCCCCCCCCACCCCTCTTTCCAGGTTGGTGATACTCTCCAATTTCTTATTATCCCCTTGATGGAAGGTATTGGCCTAGCGAGCGAGAGAGAGAGAGAGAGGGGGGGGGGATTGAGATGTCTGTCATTTATCATAATTTTCTGGTCTGACCTTTGACACTTCAGGCCTCTACATTCTCCACTAACTGTGATGGTTTAAAAAATGTTCTTTGGTTGGTCATGTTTCCTATTGGGTCGATTGTGACACACTTCACTTGATGTTGTTGTACTTGTATTCATTCGTCTCCTGGATGATGATGATGACCAGTGCATTTTAGCAGTGTGTGAAAAGGCACTGACACAGAGAATCATGAATCATGACCACAGCGTCTGCACAATTTATCAGGGGACTGACTTTAGAGAAACAAATTTTCATGCCGAGATGAGTAATGACTCACCACCATGTGTGTGTGTGTGCGTGTGCATGCACGTATGCGTTTGTGTGTGCATGCATGCCAAGAATGTCTTTCACAGACAGGGAGAATGCTGTTTGATCATTTATCAAAATAGTAGAGTAATGGTTGTTATAGGAATGGGGGGGGGGTGAGATCATTGAGCGAAGAGGGTTAATAATGGGAAATGAGAGAGAGAATGACGGTGGAGAGATTTGGGGGGGTAACGGGACGTCGATTACAGAATGAGTGCAATGAGGTTGATTGTTAACTAAGGGATGCTAGATTTGGTGAATACAGAAGTTTTTTTGAAATTGTTGTTGTTATTGTTATAATGCTGGGTTTAAAAAAAATCGTATTTAATCATTAATAAAGGATAGTAATACAACCACTTTTACACATCGTACTTAAGCAGCATGTGAACCAATTGGCCTGATGTGAACAGGTTTCTTGTATGTTGTTTGACGAATTATCAATACATTTACTGCTCATCTGCTGAAGATAACGTGTATAACTTAACTCTAATCGAGACTGAGAAGTCGGGTTTTTTGTGGTTTAGTTTTATAGTTATGACTTTTTGGGGGACTGACAGATGTTTGGTTAATAGTAGGGGAGGCTGATTTACACAAAGGACTATAACTTACAAGAAAGACTTATGTTTTATATAGCTCTCTCTGTATGTATATATATATATATATATATATATATATATATATATATATATATGGGGCGCCTCCGTGGTCTAGCGATAGCGTGCTGGACCACAGATCACTACCGCTCGTGTTCGAATCCCGGCGTGGGCATATCTGAAGGTTGTTTCGTCTTTCACTTCGTCTCATTACCTTTGGAAGTCGCCCGCCCCATTTAGCCTACCTTGTGCATAAAAGTGGCCGTAAAACATCAATCATCATCATCTGTATATATATATATATATATATATATATTATATGTGTGTGTGTGTGTGTGAACGATTGTAGCACAGTAGCACGTCCCGTATATCACATGTATAAATGTGTGTGATATTTTGATACATGTGGCTTATCTAACAGGGACAGTTCCCTGTTTATTGAGGATAACGATGACGCGAGAACGGCACATCTTAGATGGATCACTTGTATATGTATCATGCAAGTGGTCTATGTATGGAGCAATGACTAACATGTTTGATAGATCATGGATGTGGGGGTTGACTTTTTAGTCTCCGATTTGGCTGTAAGTTAGATGGTCAAATTTTGTATAATAGATATATAGACTAGATATAGACCATCACTGTCATAATTAATTACTAAATATGATATAATGTGACAAACAATATTTTTTGTGCTTATTCAGTAATTATAATTTACCAATAATGTTGTATTATTGTGATATTTATATACGTGTACCGTTAGCCTGGCCTGATTATCTCATTTCCCTGGGGGGAGAGTGTGCTCTGCCGTATGAACCGGTTGAGACACCAGCACAGAGGCTAAAGAAGCATTCACTCATTGATTCACTCATCCATTCACAACCCCCCCCCCCCTCATGATATATACTATTCCCAGCTGCTTGTTATAGACACAGAGTATTCCATTATAATCCGAATAGATTCTCACTTATATCAACCGGATGGGGGTTTGAACCGACGACCTTTCAATTACTGTTCAGCCCCATGCTAATGAGCCATGCTCTCATGACCGACCAGGTGTTATGTCTATAGTCGGTGTGGCTCAGCATACATATTACAGGCTGTTGTATCGGTTAGGGAGTGTTCCGTAGTTAGCGGAGGGTGCTTCCACGGCCCAACTGGTTGCACGACTGGTCATAGACCTGTAACATCAGAGTTCAAATCTTAGCTTGGTTATGACAAATGGGTGTTTCATCTTTTGCTTTGACAAGATCGGTCGGCCAATGTAACCTACCCTCTGTACAAAAGTGGATTGTGATTCCTGGTCAAAGTTTAGTTGGATAAAAAAGAGACAGGGCGGGAGGGGAAGGGGTCACAAAAACTGCCCCATATATATGTTTATTATTAAATGTATTCTTAAACTGTGGTTAATGGGATGTTTTGTTATAGACACTTATTTAGTACAATGTTTGTCACACTGCGTCATAAATAACGTACACACAATGCCATCAACACCACATTCCTGGATGCCCGCCTCGGGGATAGCCATTTCTCATATCAGTCGAGTCTGTTATAATGATATCTGACTTCTTGTGGTGTGTGTGTGTGTGTGTGTGTGTGTGAGCGAGAGAGAGAGAGAACAGCTTGCCGACTGGTAAAGGGTTAGCAGAAGAAGTCGTTACAACCATCTCTAACATATGGTGACGACATCTTTGAATCTGGGCCTTAGTTGTCATGGCGACGTGACAATACTTCCTAGAAACGGCTCGTGTCATGGTTCAGTGGATTGGCTCCGAAGGAAGTGTTATGGTCATTTGTCAAGGTGTGTGTGTGTTAGTGTGTTAGAAGGAGAGAGTGCATTGGGCAGTTATGGGGTCCGAGGTACCTGTTGTGCGGAATGGTAAGAGCGGGGCGGGAAGAGGAGGGTGGAGTTTTGTTAGTGTTGTATATCAGGGAGATAGCCCCCTCCCCCTACAGTGATGACCGGCCCCACACTGGACGTTGGCCAGATTTGAATCACAGCCAGTCAGTTATAACAGATAGATTGTGGACATGGTACGGGAGAATTGGTTTTAAACCAGATATAAATTGGCTTAAAAATAAGGTACAGCTTGTGTAATTTGTGGAGTCTGGTGTAGACTGTGGTTTGTGTTCGTAACACCAGGTGTTTGTGACGGAATAAGTTAGTATGGTACAATGTGTGAAATACACGTAACACGGACATCTAAAAGTGTAAACTACGACTACTACCTGAACTAGCCATACCAGGACCAGGTGGTGTGTTTTAGGTCAGTTTACGGTATAGGCTGGCAGAATAAAACATGATATGAGATATCTATAGATAGTCTACATCAGTAAGGTAAGCTAGCATTACGATTAGATCATGGGATAATATTAGCATCGTGTGTGTGTGTATATATATATATATATATATATATATATATCGAGGGGGGGGTGAGACACGTGTACTGTAGGTGGATTTATTTATTTGTGTATATAACTATATATTATAATTTATATAATAGCTAGGTAATGCTCTAGACCGTATTCATTTATGATATGCTAGAAAACAATCAATAGTTCGTATGGTGTAAGCAAAGCTTTTATATTTAGTATTACATTACACCTGGTCTATTCGAGAATGCTAAGTATATTACGTGCCATTACCCGCCATTAGTTTGTATTACGTGACTGGGCTGCTCCATTTATGTCCGCGTGGTTTCTGTGTGTCGGGGAGGGGGGTCGAACTTACAAAACCATTTTGTTAACAGTGATTTTATTCCCCTATTACTTGAAAGATTTCTAGTAAAACATAAATATCTCATACACACACATATATATATATATATATATATATATATATATATATATAAAATATAGATCTATACTGTCATGTTTTTGTCGACAATGGGGTAACCCCTACCGTCTGCTCCTTTGTTTGCTGCCATCTGGCCATGCGCCGCGCATCTCATGAATAATATGACCTAGTTTAGCAGTGGGCTGATTGGCAAGCCTCTTTTAAATGACCTATCTGTGTCAGATTATGGGTGGGGCGTGTGCGTTTAAAGGGCCTGGGCTAGTATGGCCGTACTTAGACATTTTTATGGCTGGCCTGGCCGCAGACACCACAAGTACTCACTATTTATTCCAGGCATATGTGTGTGACCGTGGGAGGGATTTTCCTGGTCGAGACTAGTGTGGGGGCGTGCGGGTGGACTGACCAGGGAAGGTTCCCAGAGAGTTGATGCGTTGGCCACCAGACTAGATGGACGACCGGAGAATGTCGTGGTTTGGGTATCTTCAGATGGCTTCAGGGGTGGTGGGTTTGGTCTGAAACTGAGTGCGGCTCGTTTGGTGGCAGCATGCAGCACGAGTCTGGACTGGTGGTTTATATGTGTTAGTTGCCGTGTGCGTGGGTGTGCATGTTGGACGTGCCGGCAGAACTGCAACATGGCTCCCGTAGTGTTGGTCAGTCAGTCACTACCTAGTCTTAAAAAAAAGACAAACAGCAACATGTAACTACGCCAGCTGGCTCCATTATGTTTGTTATAGCAGGCTCAAACAGCCAACACTGAACAAGTGAACCTCGTGTAACAACGTCACTGACATCAACTCAGGCATTCTGCTTCAGGTATACAACTTACTTCAGGAGTTTGCCAGCCATAGCTCGTGTATATTATATATTGGTGGCTCTGAGTTTCAGAAAGATTCCACCGTGTTTCTCAGACAAGTGCCCAGTTTTTGAACATTTGTTTGTTTATTATTTGCATATTGTATGGAATATATTTTGCTAAATTAATATTATAACTTGCTCAGGATACATATTTGGAAGAGGCAGCAAATTAAGATCTTGTGACTGACCTACTAGAATGACATTTCCATTGGTGTATTGTATGAACTTGTTTGGCACAGACTACAGTTGTAATACATAAATTGCCTGTATATTATGTACATTGGGACTGTCACCTGTAAGGTATGTATATGTAGAAATAGGCCTACTAGCTATCAGATAACTTGTGTGCTATATTATAACCATATAATTCTTAGTGTGGTGCAGTATGTGTTGCTATTTAGTATTTTCTGCTCGCACTTACACACAGATATACACACACACACACATTAAAGAACTTGCAGCTACAACCCCAAACTTTGTCAGTTTGTCAGTTATCTAGACTCTAATAGGCGTCATGACAGGCTTCAGCCAACACCTCCATTTCTAACAGTTGTTTGTAGAATGCACAAAGCCAGATTCTATATATAGTGTGTTCATATTTGAATATCCTTTAAAAGTTTTTTGGTGGCTGAAAAATTGTGCGTCTGGTTCTTTGTCCAAGGAATAGTCAGGTGGATATAACGTGTGGGATAGCTATGGTCTAGCTGTGATATCTGGATCCTGATCAGGTGTTGTTAATAATCTGGATATGGCACATGCTGGTGTTTGGTTTTGATAACCAAGGGAAGAGATTGATTATGTTAATCTATCTGTATAGAGCCTGGTTTATAACTTTTAGGTGACCTACAGCATTATGTCTTATATATATGCCAAAGGTAATAAGTCTCTCTCTCTATGGAGCTAAAAAAAATTCAGTCTCTCCAGTAATTTATAACTATTGACAAAGATGGTGATGATTTATGTTTTACGGCCACTTTTGTGCACTTGGTAGGCTAAATGGGCCGAACAACCCCAAAGGTAATGAAGCAAATTGAAAGATGAAACAACCTTCAGATAATATGCTCACCACGAGATTCGAACACGGGTGGTAGTGATCTGTGGTCCCACATGCTATTGCTAGGACCACGGAGGCGCCCCTCCTATTGACAAAGAAATATCATGTTTGACAGTAAGGCACTAAGTGTTATCGAAGTTTGAACCATATTTATCAAGTGATTTAAGTTTAACCCCAACGCTGGTCTATTGTGGCAACTACCCACAAACACAGGTTTAAGTATGATTTGAACCCTAACATAGAAGTCTGCACCAGGTCATTGGTCTAACGAAACAAACACCCTGCCATATTTAACAAGAGGTGATGTCACGGGCAGCCAGGTGTGTCAGTGGCTAGTGGAGATTATTATTATTATATATAATAGTAATGGTAAATAGTAGACACTTGTTTTGTTAATTCTAGGCTAGTGTGTGTACAAATGGCCCACTAGTATTGTGGGTTCTTTTGGTGTGTATGTGTGTGTTTTCAATAGCCCTGTCTGAAAAGACAGCACATAATATGAATACAACATTCTGATGATTCATTTGGGTCTAAATCTAGAGAAGGACTTATCATGCTACGGCAAGCCACGAGTTCTTAAACCCTTAAGTCAATTTACATGCATTGGAAGATTGTGTCTGTAAATGCGCACGCGCTCGTATGTGTTTGTTCAATCACTAACCGAAATGAGGGTCCACCTAAGAGGATTGTCTAGAGTTCGGAATTTAGGCTATTAATACTACCCCCTACCCCACTGATCTATAATCAGATACAAGTCTATAACCATTGATGTATTGTGTCTCAGTCTGATAATACACATTCTTCACTAAGCCATCACTGGTCTGTGCGCTCTCCTTCCTTTGTGATAGTAGTGTAGTCTTCATGCTGTAGTAGATAGACGTATGTCCCGACCATGTTTAGTGACCTTGACCAGCAGTTCTCCTGGTGGCGGCTAGACACAGCCATGATAACGGCATATATAGTTTTCTGCTCACCCAAACATTAGATCAGCTCTGGTAGTGTCTGGGGCTGAGTCTCAGCTGGTCTATAAATAAAAGCCAGCCGAGTCTCTCGCTCTGACGTAATGCTCTCTCTGTGTCTCTGCCTAACAGTAACATGGCACTGGCATGTGTGCAGGCTGGCACGCGCGCGTATACACACACACACACACACACACACTATTACCTCTGCTTATAGATAACTGACAGACAGAAGAGAATCACTAGACAATGGGATGATGTTTTCCATCATCGTAATGGCATAGTTATCAGCACTGACCGTGAAGCACCACAAGGAAAATAACAAATATACAATTGTATGTTTATTTCGGCAGAATCTCTGTGTGAGTGTTTTGGCTGAGAGGTGTATGGCTGCTGTTCTTAACCAAAAACCACAGATTTG
This sequence comes from Paralvinella palmiformis, assembly GCA_025642065.1. NCBI lineage: Eukaryota > Metazoa > Annelida > Polychaeta > Terebellida > Alvinellidae > Paralvinella > Paralvinella palmiformis. The sequence goes on from JAODUP010000169.1 coordinate 535,512, forward strand.
ACCACTCTTGTTTGTGTCCCAACAAACGGCACAACTTCGCATAAATATTTATTTTGAGTATGTTCTATTCTGCTCTTGGAGAAAATAGAGGCCCCCCTCAGGTTGTGACATCATTCAGGAAATTTAGGAAGTTTTTTGGGCAATTTCGGTTTATAATTTCAAACAATGGTGAAACATTAAAATTAACAAGATGTGCCTATTGTGTATGTAATCGCAGAGTGTTATCACACACTGCCACGTTTTACCAAACAATTCGATCATATAGTTTATTCCATACTAATCCTCACAAATGTTGATGTGACGGTATGGTATATTAGCAGAACTGGAAAAGGCTTACAACAATCTATCATTATTCTCAGCTAGCACTTTTGCTGCCTGTAAATTATTTTCTAATTTAAGTACCTAGTCCAATATTTGCCAGATTTCCTTCTATAAAACTGTAGGTCATCTTTCATATTGAATCAAATTACCTCTGCTCGTCGGGATGTTCATCTATCCAGTGGCTCAATCGCAGTATGTAGGCACGGTGTATGACCAGTTGTCAAGGTTAAATAATCCACTCACTCAGTCACACACCTGGGGTATCTCGAACAGGTGGACTGAATTGTTCTAAATTAGCTAACGTTTAGAGTTAGACGATGTGTTTCCGTTAACGTCTAGTTTGGTCGTAATTCAGCTTCATTATACGTCAGCAATCTTGTTGAAGGATTCAGATGATAAATGGTTTAGATGAGATAGTCACAGTTCTAATAGCTCTTCTGTCTTATCGTTTCTTCACTCCATATCAATTCATTCAAATCATATAATAACATCCAGTATAAGCCAGATTGTGACAGATGTAGACGCCTGGAGCCTGAAGCAGGTAAAAACGTTGCCGGTTGTGAACTGAGACGTGAAGCATCATTGTACACTGGTATCAAATTGAAGCATTTCTACATATAATTTATTGTCGATATTTTAACCCAATTGGCAATGTTTTGACATCTTATCCAAGATATAAGATTAGTTGTGTTTTATAATAATATAAATGATGAGCTGTTGTTGACAAATTATAGATCTAACAAAAGTAAATGCTGATGATATGGGACAGTTTAATCTATATAATTATATAACAATAAGCTGCTGGGATTTTCATAAAGATTGTGACAACAATTGGCCAGGATCAGGACAGCTGATGACCATGTAGATGAGGATTTATATGGTTTGATGATGATGATGATGATAAAGAATGATAGTTTTTATGGTGATGAATGAGTGAGTGCTTTGATCAGCCTCAAAACTAGTCATGCCCGAGTTATATGACCAATGGACTTATAACCCAGTGTTAATGAGATGACAACCCACAGGTAACACATGGATTTGAACCCCATCTTAGAGTTATGCAGAACAGTGCACTACTAACAGGTCTACAAGTGTCCTGTTTATTGAGCTACTTAAGTATAGCAAATACTTGCCAAAAATGTACGATAAAAAAACGATGATCGTTGATTACTATAAAACAAATTAAGTCCAAATATCTTGCATGACTGGTATGATTCAAAGCATACCAACCCTAGTGGCTGGTACAGACTATGAGCTTATTTCATACCCTGATATTAACTATAATATATTGGTTGCTTGTCTGTCGCTACCCAGCTTAGTGATGTTACATTTATAGGTTTCTATTTTTATTTGTTCACAAGATAAACATTTGCCGAGATGGAATAATTTTTCCGTTCTATCACAAAGTGGTTGGTTCTGACGTCATTCATCAGACAAACACTTCACGTTGTCATCATCCTCAGGAAAGTCGAGTGTTTGTCGTGAGATTTGACGATGTCGCAGTTACAGGTTCAATTGTATGTATATATATATATATATATATATATATATATATATATTATATATATATATATATATATATATATATATACACACACACACACGTAACTTGTGGCTCCACCATCGGAACCTGAAGATACGAGCAATTTGTTTCGACGAGAGTTGAGCGAGTAATTTATGTGACTCGAGGTCATCGAGTTCATCGCCGGTTGATCGTACTTATTGGCAACGATGTTAATAATTGGCGGAAATATAATTTTCACGTGCAGTTCAATGGGGGCGCTCCGATAGGGGAGTGGTTAGAACCCTTAGCCACAGACATCCAGTTTGTGGATTCGAATCCAGCCCTTATCCAGGACTTATTTCCATGGCAATTACCTCTGGATCATATGAACTTGGTGTCACTAGCTCTGAGTTTAAATGACATAAAACAACGACAAAGCTTCAATGACACCATTTTAGCTGATATATATAATTGTGGAGCTTTCTAACTATCCCAAACAACAGTTAGGAGGTGAATCGGTTCAGAATGTTAACCTTTTACCTGACTACGGTTCGTGTAACAGGTGTGTCGATTACATATATGTGGTTGAGGTCATTTGGTGGGATATTCAGTAGGGGTCTCTTGTTCAAGTCCTATTCCTGCTACTAATTTGGTCCGTGGTGTCATTCCCCAGCAGTCACAGTTTACCGAGTGCTAGCTACACAAGTGTCTCACTGAGCTAAAATAGATGCTTTTTCTTGCATCTGAGATGTTATGGGTGTATCAGCCACATAATAATAAAATATTGACTTAATAAATGCCATTATTAACAGAGGTAATTCAAAAGCACTGTATAAAATGTATTTCATAGATATTATCATACAAACTTGAAGAAAAAAATCTTTATAAAAGCAATTGATGGACCTTTTGTTGTGTAGTATAAATGATTTCAGGTGTCTGTACTGCTTGTATTTCTTATATAGTTATAACTAGACAGATGCGAGAAACTTCATATAAAGCAGACTATTTTTGCTGTAAATAAACTGAATGGGAAGTTGGTTTCTAGAAGACCATTTGTGTAAAATTATAGCTGACAACTTCATTAAACTGTTGTGTAGAAGTTTCTGGATATGCCAATGAGGAGGGTGATTGGTGCTTTATTACAGTGTGTCTGGATATTTTTATGCAGTAAAACAAAACAGGTATCTCATTAATGACCAAAGTGTGTGCTGCATAGAAATGTACAAACTTTGTATTACTGTTAGTGTGGTGTACTTTGGTGACGTAAATACTGTGTGTACTCTTGTAATTCACATCTCTGTTCTGTAGTAATGTTACTTGGTGTTTGCTTTGTGCCAGTGATAAATTGTTGTTGTCCAATATAGCTGTATACCATGACCGAATACATATCACAGGATATCATAGATTAATGTCAGTGAACAGCCACAAATATTGTTTGTTTTTTTTTTGGTATAATTATACAAGTCAGTGATGTTGAAATGTTTTTTTTTATCATCTATTTGAAATATAGAGGATCAGGATTGGGGGGTCTGGAGAAGAAAGTGTTGCTCTCTATTTATCTCTAATGTTGAGATTGTGAGTTTGAATCCATCTCCTGTCTGTGTTTGGAGTTGGCTCAGTGGTTAATGGTGGTAGACATGGAACTGGTTGGGCTTGGGTTTGAATCCACCAAGAAGTCGCTCCTGACTTCCGTTTGGTTTTGGATTGCTCGACATATCCCGATTAGATAATGATGGTTGATTGTGTGTGTTATTATTATTATACACGTACTTAAATATCTGGGTAGTTGATGGTATTGCTGTATAATAGTATCGACAGATTGCGTGTATTAATATTATACGCGTATATCAATATCTAGATAGCTGATGGTACTGCTGTATTATAGAGTAAGTTGAGGAGAGTATAAAGCGTATAGTGCTAAAAGGCCACTGACACAGATCTGTTTGTTTATTGTATCATATATATACTAATGAGAGAATGATCATTTAGGTGTAGATTTTGATTATTATAATTGTCCTTGTTTGGAGTACTCGATGATCCTTGTCACCTACCTAGTTTTGAGGTATTATATATACTAATGAGAGAGTGATCATTTAGGTGTAGATTTTGATTATTATAATTGTCCTTGTTTGGAGTACTCGATGATCCTTGTCACCTACCTAGTTTTGAGGTATTATATATACTAATGAGAGAATGATCATTTAGGTGTAGATTTTGATTATTATAATTGTCCTTGTTTGGAGTACTTGATGATCCTTGTCACCTACCTAGTTTTGAGGTATTCTGATTGGTCTGTTTTGGTCAGATTGATCACAAAATGGCTTCTACATATTTGAATACTGATCGTAAATATGTGAGTTTGTTTGTGACAATCTGTCTTAATGGGGTTGTAAATTGTTCTCTGTCTGTCTGTCCGTCTGTCTATGGTGTACAAACGTGACTGTACTACAAGTAAGCGGGTTCTGGTTCCTGCCAACTTAGCATTGCCAGCTGCCAATAACCAACAACTTGCTGGTTATTGGAGCGGCATAACTCATGTGGTCTAACTACAGAATTGTGTAGGAATAATTATTGTTGTTTCCAACATTGTGTTTAGAAACTAGAACAGGTAATCCAATAATAAAGAGTACTACTTGTAGATAACTTCACTACTGGATAATATTATTATCTAGAATAAGAGCTGTGCTTTCAGAGAGAGAGAGAGGGAGAGAGAGCGACATGGACAGAACACAGGAGGTGATGGGTATATAGTCAAATCTAGGTGCTGCATAAAGAATATGTACACGGGAAATTGTCACAAGGGAAACAAATCAAAGCTCTCTCTCTCTCATAGTACAACCACCCCTCCTCCGCTCCGCCCTAATATTGTATAATAGTGTATAATAGTTTGTATTAATTTCCTGTACAAGATGATGGCTTTGTCCCCCAGTATAGTCTCCACCAGATGTTGTAGTATTTGGCTGAGAGCTGTCCAGATGGCTCAGCCAAACTGACGATGTACTAATAATCCCGTGTATAATCCTGATCTATGACCAGACACCGCGTACCAAGGCCAGTAAAACGTAGCGCTAGGTGTTGGCGAATATAGCTGGTCCAACCCAGGCTCATCCTCATCATCATCATCATCCAGAAAAAAATGGTTACTTAATCCGACAGCAATACAGACCGAATACTACAACAGATGGCCGAGTTGTTTTTAATCCCCTCCCGGTGCGCTCTCTCGCGCGTGCGTGTGAAAAAGAAGAGTAGTCTGTTGTCATGTGATGAGAGACATGACATGTTCCCTAACCCTGTGACCTGGAACAGGTCAAGGTTATAGTTTCAAACTGACCAGTGGTTCTCTAGCAGATAATTTGAATGCTTCCCCGTAACATAATGTGTGTGACTTATTCTTAAACATATACTCTTTACATATAATGTCCATTACTATACGTTATTAAAATGTCTTATTTCACCTAAATTGACTTCTGAACTGTTACATTACAAGTATTGAGCGCGCGCTCTCTCATTATTAAATTGTTTCCTTATAATGTACAACTTGGATAAAATTATAAAATTTATACATCCTAAAATATTTTCATTTCCCTATATTTTCGTCCTTTGTTGTCACGCGTATTGCCGATTATTAACCTAATGACCTTGTCATTGGAGCGGAACCTTGTCACCAGAATGGCAGTAACCGAAAACGGAGCCTCTGCCACCTGATGATTGTATCAAGTCTAAACTACGACACGTCTATCAATGCTAGTAACAGACAGCTCAGAGCAGACAAGATCAATACTGGATATTGTCTCTGCTCAGCGATTGTGGATCGGTGTGTTAGCGTAATAACCAAACTATTCAACAAATGGCGTATGATGATAGGTGTTTATGCTTTAAATGTGTTTCTGAAGTCAACGGTCACGTTGAAACAGTTATTGGGTTCTGGATGTAGAACAGAAACACTGTTTGTTATAAGTGGTTCAGGGATAGAATGAGATAGTGGTCTGTACATGCACGTGTGTATCGACCCCTCATCCCCCCTTCCCCGGTTTGTACTTAATGGCCATGCTATATTACAACAGCGAGAGCGTGTGATGCTTGGATCATTGATGGTATCTCAATTGATAATTATAATTGTATGTTATGGACAGAGAGAAACATCTGTCAGTACTGACATCTAGTACACCATTCGTCTGTTACATCTGTTATATATTACACTTGTCACATAATACGGTTAACATCTGTTCAGTGGATCATGGTGAAGAGATTATGTTACCAGTTGTCATCATTCAGGATATTAATAATAATATTGACTGGTATTACCAGGGTTCTAATCTAATCACGATGTCGGACAATATAAAAGGTTCCGTGATAATGGTTGGAACATTCAATTACAATTTTCCAGTGATTTCGTTCGTATTTTCAAAACTTTACTCGATAAAACAGAAAACGATCCCCAAGTCCTGTAAAATACGTAGCTCGTTGACAGAAGTCATCACGCAACATGCTTACGTAAACCCTAAGGCCTAACCGTCCAGTAAGCGCGCAGCTCCAGATGGATGACTACTTAAGTTGCCAAAGTTATGTTTTATGTTACTTGCTCGACAAGGCAGGTTAATTTTAAAACTATTCGTGCTGATGACAATAGAGGGCTCATAGCGTGTACCAGGCAGCATAATGTATCGTACAGCAGACTTCCGGGAGTAGTCCCAGCAAGATCTGTGTCTTGTGGGATGTTTCGTCCTTTAGCAAAAGTCTGTGTCCTAATCATGATCACATTGTTTCAACAGTCTCTCGGCCATATGAACCAGGTTGGTCCAAGGTTGAGGCTAAACAAAGCACTTACTTATTTAACCAGTGACAATATAAAATATGTTATCTTCACAGGTAATAAATGTCATTTGGCTTTACATACATTTTCGTCTCCTGAACAACCAACACAAACAAAGAACATTATTTAAACTTTGTATAAAGCAGACTGTGTTTGTATGACTTTCTGTGTGTTTGTGTGTGTCTGTATGTGTTCAGGTGGGCACGCTGTGGGGCCCAGTACGGTATTCGTATCTGGGTGTTGCACAACATTCTGAAGGCAGTTGCTTCTTCCACCTGTTGTGTTTGTAAAAAAAGATTCCAACGAAGTCAGATGAAACAGTTGGGAAACTACGATCAGAGTTTGTTATAAAATACAGGTGTATTGCTTTCTTCACTGGATTGGGAGTGAACAAGAGTGAGAGAATATTACTGCCATGCTGCATGTTGTGTACTAAGTGTTGCTGAAGTGACCTTTTTGTAAGTAAATATTTTATTTTGGGCTTTTTCCAAGAGAATAGCAGTTGAATTACTAAGTAGTAATACAGTTATCATCATTATCATTTAGGTCAATAGTTAGTTTAGTAGCACAATCATAAGTGGGTCGTGAGCATGCTTATATATTTGTGTTTTTTAATAGATTTATTGATGACGAGGTGTCCATCATTACTGTAGCTGCGATTTATTTATGTTGGCTGATGTTGGCCTTGATCTGGTTATATAACGTGGTCCAAGCTCGTACACACAACTCAGACCTGGGTCTATATGGCCAGTAACAATTGTATTATATCTTCAGTTAACCAATGGTTATCATAATATGGGTATTATGTTGTGTATGGTAGTAGATCTTAGTAGTGTAGTAGGTATGTGTGGTCACGATTAGTGTGTGTGTGCGTGTGTATGCATTGTTTCTCTGTTATTTTTTTAGACAAGGTCTTGCACATCTCTCATTGTGTCTGTGCGTGGAGGGTTATGTTTCTCTGTATATGTGCGTGTGTATCAGTATAGCCGCCTAATTGTTTTTGTCACTTCGGTTTTCTCCGTTTCTATATATGTAGACATGTATGATTGTATCAGTCAATCGGGGTGCCAACGTCAAACACCCTCGAAATAATAGCGGCTCAATTACCTATCACAAACTCCCAACCGCCATGACCATTCCAGTTACCTTTCTGCACTAAATCACTGATACACAATGACAACTTGCCACCATATTTCTAAATGACGTCCATCCCTAGCAATGCATAACATCGCCCATTTATACTCCTAACATTCATTAAATTTCCAAGACCCAACTTCCAGGGCTGCTCCATGTCGTCATCGCCCTCGTCTGGCTCCGGCCTAGCACCCGCCAGAGCAGACAAATCCTACGTGATGGTCTACACGTAGGGTGTAGCCCATAACACAATCCAGCACCGAGTATTATACTGGCAAGGGTTGATCAGTATATTTTAAAACTAAGAAAGCTGTTGCCAAATATATGTACGTAACTGGTTGGGTCGGTTCTCTGTCAGTTTTCCTGATTTGTGATTGGATGGTGTTTTTTATATGTTGGGTTTGTGGTCTTTGTTTTCGTGATTACAGTTATGGCGTGATTATAAAGGATATTGCAATCAGCCATATGCGTGGCAATAATCAAAACTTTCATCAATTATTTTTCCCGGTTACATTTAAAAGTCGGCTTGACCTTCACAGAAATTACACCGACTGGAGGCCAGCCATTTAGATGTCTGCTGACCGTCAAGTCCGGTACAGTCGTGGCTTGCACTATTTCCGGGATAGCTTCCCCGAACAAAACTGAGCCTCTTTCCAAACGGCCACAAATCAGTGTAATGTTGGCATTACACTGGATCGGCCTGTCGTAATATTTCACGGCACGAGCTCGGTGTGTCTTAACTCTGGTTATTAGTTCTGGTTGTCTTTTTTTTAAAGGCCTCCCTGTACACTGTCTGCCTCTCACGGCCTGTATTCCACTTGCATTAACCCTTTTACCATGCATTGGGCCGCGTCTATTAATGATTGTCCCTATAAAAGCATATGGTTAATTAATGTACAGTATGGAGCTCGTGTGAAATATTAACTGATGTAGCAAGGTCGCCATTTTACCATGTACACGCGGAGGGCGATATTAGGCGAAATGTTTGATTTATCGTCTGCTAGTTAGCTAGTGACAGATACTCAGATAGGTCACGGTGGTGGTCAGAAAATTGGCCTATGGCTATGTTGACATTTAGTTATTATAGTAGTGTTTGTTTGTTGTTTATTCGTGGGCGCGCCACTGTGTGTGTGTGTGTGTGTGTGTGAAGAGGCACTGGTTCAGAGTTGTAAAATTGTGATTCAGGTCCATTAAGTTGTCTGACTATCTTGTATCTTGTCTGATGACTAAGAACAATAACGAATTGATAATAAGATAAAATAGATTCATTATCATCAAATTAGTTTGATAGTGTTGACAATAATATTGAATAGAATCTGTTATACAAGTGTGTGTTTGTGTGTGTGTTTTCATATAATAATGGGTGTTTACTTGGGTGTTTCGCCTCACTCTTTCTTATTTGTACTGTTATAAGTGTTGGTGTAGTGATATGGTTATGATGATGATTATGGTAATAATGTGATGTACATATGTTTATATTTTCCATCAGTCCTGTTTCCTGGCCAGCCAAAACAACAGACAGTGACAGATTCTCAGTACTGATAACACATATTGGTCACTTATAAATCCTGCACGCACGCACACGCACACACACAGAAAGTGACAACATGTGGCAGTTTTTCATGGTTAAATTGTCCAATTGTAGCCTGGAGGCACCAAACATTTACTTTCCTCAGGTTGAATCAAGTCACATAACTAGGTGTGAACCTCGGAATATTACCGCCTGAAACGGACAACGTGTGTCCGGTTATCCGTGGTCAATAGTATAAAGGTGTCACCGGCAGTCGTTTTCTTCATTCACACAATGTGTCTTTGTAATGTTAAACAAATGGCTGTGAGGAATTTGTACAGAAGCCAGGCCACCCATGTAAGGTTCTGAATAGTTATTGGAGATGGGTTGTCCTTGGTTACTTGGCCTCTCTCTCTCTCTTCCTCTGGTAACATGGCTTGTAACTGTACTAGGAATGTGCCGGTATAATGACTGTTTGACAGGTGCTGAAATTCACTTCACTTTAGTAACGAACGACAAGAGAGGAGCTACCCCAGAGGTTAAGTAGACACATGTGTAACAATTTGAGAATGTGACACTTCTGAATTAGTTTGTTCAAAGAAATCAGAAGACATGTTATTGTTCCGATGACCTCTCACTTCGAGCACGGTATTTGGGGTTATTCCTCATTTTGATGGAAGAAAGGGGGGAGGGTGATTGGTGCCATAATTGGCTGGTGAGTATTTAGTCTGTTCATTACGGCCGGCCTCTCAAGTGCTTGTCAAGGTTATTTGGTGATGCATTTTTAAGGATTTATTGCCAACTTAAGCCAGATAAGGAATGTTTTGTTCAGGTATAGGAAATGGGAACCACACCTGTGCTCGTAATGACATATCCCACATCCAGTGATATTGTGTAATGTTCTAGTCAGTAATGATTCTAATACAGTTATAGTGAAAGGCTTGTTAAATCTAGAGAAGTCTGCCTGTGTTGTAATTTTGCTGTTCTGTTAGTGTGTGCGCGCGCACGCGCCCAGGCAGACATGACTACGTGATGATGAGCATATGTCCATAGATACCATGGTGATGTAACAATGTGGAGTCTGGTGGATTGGGCTGTAAGTGCATGGGTAGTGACAGATGTCGGATGTACTCCAAGACATATATATCTTATTTAGTTATTGTGGTGTGCTAAAAATCACACACAGACAAACAAACATTCATTACACAGTGGCAGCTCTAAGCAGATTCGCACCAAGTAACCATGGTAACAAAAACAATCACTGGTCAGAGTCTTTCCAGGAACAGATCCTACAGAGAAAATAACTATAACTATAACACTAACAATAGCCGCAGATATCATCTGTCCCATAATGTCATCTTTAATAGAAGATAGGGGGGTTGGGTTGGCTGGCTCAAGAATGATGATAACATTATAAAGCCAATCAGCATATTCATTGTGGTGCAGGTTTGGGAATGTTAAGCATGTTAAATGTACTGGTCTAATGCATATATGCAAATAACAGGTTGATTATGAACGCTATGTATATAGGTATGTTGTGTATATTAGTACGGTAACCTTGACATTAAAAACATTTAAAAGATACATAATAAGTGTTGAAAAGGATAGGAGAAACGAAAAGACAACAATGGGTGGTCTGTATGGTTGTTGATCTATACAATTATTTAGCACAATTACTAAGTGAAGTCAAGTCTGGTTTATTAGCTGCTGTAGCCTTTGCTTTATGTACTGATAGTTTGTTTAACCCATTCTCAGGTCTATAACAGTTTGTGGTCTTTCTTGATTAGTTTATTCCAGCAATCCCACAAGGAGTACAGTTAATTATTTTAGTGCTGTTTTAATGGATGTCTTTCATCACACAAGTAGGACTAGAGAGGGCTATGGGTTAACAGTTGGCTTCTGATTTACCTACATCATGTACAGGCTGCCATTGACACCCCTTATGTAGGCTACATGATAATGTGAGAATCTAGCTTGACCAGTATCTCTCAGACAAAGGGTGTCTGTGTGGCCTGCTGGGGGGGGGGGGTTATCAGGGTGTGTGTGTGTGTGTGTGTGTGTGGCTAATTACCATGTGCCCTTCTTTTGGGATAAAAAATGGCACAAGTCTAACACTTCCTTGTTCACACACATCAAGGCAGACAGAGGTGGGGTCATTCTACACTCTGAGGAGACTTCAACGTGTAAATCGCCATGCTATGCCAGATGACACTGAGATAGAACAGATATTAATCACATTCCTGTTTATTAATGTGGCCTATTCAGGTAGCAGTATGGCGAAATAACATTGTTTACTGGGGAAGTGACTGGAGCTGTCCTGTTCATATCTAGGGCATGTGTCTCAGGGGTGATCCCCCAGTGAAATATTCGACAAATACAGGTACTATTACAAGTTAGTTTTTAACCTCTTTACCTGGTATTGAGCTTGACAAGAACCACGGAGATTGTCTAACAACTAAATTATCATGATAATTGTTATAATTATTGGCACTAATTGTTACATTGTATTGTTTCCTAATTTTCTAATGTAACTCATTTATTAATAATAATAATAATAATAGTAGTAAATTTTTTATAAAAATTTTGATTTCTCAACTGTTCTTTTTAAATGGAAAGATGACCTGGTGAATTAATTTTCTGTGATATGTTTAATAGCAAGAACATATTCGGCCTTTTTATGACCATAGTGAGAGGGAAATACTTCTAAATCTTTGCAAGTCAACTGAACAAATTTAGAAATACATTAACTAAAATATTACAAATTATTTCAATATTTTAATATTATTTGCAACTTTTAATGTCGCATCATCTTCTTGTCTGTTATCCGTACATAGCTATATGTAAAAAGGATATGTCATTGTATGCATATCTCTGAAATATATACTGTAGCTGGTGAGTTTTTTATAAAACAGTGTAGCATTTTTCTTGTCATACAACTAGTGGTTGCCCTGAGCTACTAGAGTTCTATGCTAGAGCATAGGAACATATATTATTGTACATTTTATGTTGTGTTGTGGGGACGGTGGTAGTTATGATGACATATGGCCATAGTTTTGTGAACACAGCAGACTCTAGTTTTATGATTATAACAATTATGACACTGGGCTATAGTTTTATTACTATAAAAATGATAACCTTGAATGTAGGTTTTATAATTAAACTTAATGGTATTAGGCTGTAGTTGTATTAACTTGTATTATAAGGAAGTAAATCGTTTAAAGTTACCCGTGGACCAATGCCAAATTTGGACAATGAATAATTATAAGAATCTAAATATCTAAACAGATATGATCTAGATGGCCATACGCCTCCCCGCCCGTCCCCACCCTCCCTCTGTGTACGCTATGATAATATGTAGCTGGATAATCCCGACATGAATTCATCATTCTAATCTCATATCCCGGATGTAAATTTTGTTAGAAGATTACAGATCATGATCTCTGACAACAACAACAACAAGGTCCACTCGACCTTCCTGGTTCTGGCCAGTATTAGTATATAAAGGGAGGTTTGAAGCCCTTTCCTGGCATCACCCACAGACTACTCTAGACATGTCACTTGTTATTTTGATGGTATGTCATACTGTCAGTGTCGAATACAATAATTGTTTGTTATTCAGAATTTGGAGAAGTGGATTGTGCAGTTGTCTGGGAAAAGTATCCCGCCTGTATCCTGCCGAGAGAATGTAGGGGGAGTGTTGGAGCAGGATATCTCGATCAGATGACCTTTAACCGGTGATTGCGGGGTCCACTGTCTCTTCCCAGTCTGTGGCGGTGGTGATGTAGTTATCACTAAATATTTCACTAGATGGAAGAGTCTTCAGATATGTATATCATTTGGTGTTTGGAGTTGGCTGGCTGTTGCCATCTTAATATCGGTTCACTTAAATCACTTATCTTCCGTTGGTCAGTATCACGTGACTAAAAGACGTTGTCGGATAGCCAGACAGTAGTAGAAGTCCTGTGGGGGTGATTTGTGGCAGACTCTGACAAATGTTTTAGTCTTTTTGGCTGTTGTCTTTAGGATATTATTTGGGTTGATTAAAAATTTATTTGTTGAAATAAACAGTTTGTTTTGTTGTTAACTTGGTGGTACAGTTATTGGTTAATGACGGGTTTAGTGGCCAGACCATAGAATGCGTGCGTGCGTGTGTGTGTGTGTGCACGCACAAGATTACTAACATTATCTGTAGTGACATAATATGTTGGAGGAAAATAATAATAATGATTTCTCAGTAAAGATCATGGACACAGACAAGTAATAACATGGTGTTAGTGTACAATTAACATAAACATTGATACATTGTCACGTAAGCTCTAAGGTTTAAATGTCTTGTTAGAAGATTAGTCAATCAAATATTATTAATTGTTTCTGTGTCTTGACTAGAGATATCAGATATCAGCTGTAGTTGGCCTGCTATACACTTGATTATAATTGTGTTGGTATTAGGAGCTTGTATACTATAGACATATCGTTTATAATAGTGTTGGTATACTACAGACGGCATACGGTTGTTGGACAAATTTGCTGGTACAAGTGTTGTGTACAAGAAATTGTTACAGAGTTGATATCAGTAATGCTGTGTACAAGAAGTTATGACAGACTTGATATCAGTAATGCTGTGTACAAGAAGTTATTACAGACTTGATATCAGTAATGCTGTGTACAAGAAGTTATTACAGAGTTGATATCAGTAATGCTGTGTACAAGAAGTTATGACAGACTTGATATCAGTAATGCTGTGTACAAGAAGTTATTACAGACTTGGTATCAGTACAGAGAAGTATCAACAACAGGCAAATTGCATCTATAGAGGCTGTTCGATAACGATAATAAATGATATATCACTGTCTGAGAAAGGACCATTATAGACATGGGGCGGCTATGCATATGTAGGTCAAGGTGACTTGGAGCAGACGTGATAGAGATAGGTCCATTGGACAAACTTTGGGATGGGGAGATTGGGTAGACAGGAGTGTTTGGGTATGTTGGTGTGTTTGGGTATGTTGGGTGGGTTTGGGTATTTGGTTGGGGTTATTGGTTTTTGGGTATGTAGGGGTGTTTTGGTAGGTAGGGGTGTTTGTGTAGGTAGGGGTGTTAGGGAAGTCTCTGTCCAACCAAGTACTGCCAAGATCTTGGTTTGATTCCACATCACGTTGTGAGACTGTTGTTTAATGACTAGAAAGATCATTCTCAGCTTCAGGTTCAGTTCTGGATTAGGATATATTGTTGGCTTGGTTTGTTTTATTATTTCAGGTGACATTGTATATAAATAAATAAGTGTGTGTGTGTGTGTGTGTGCGCGCGCGCGTGTGTGTGATCATTGTGATTCATGTTGTGTACACGTTTTACTTTGGTATCATTTCAGGGCAATCAAGGCATTCCAGCATCTCCTGTACAGGGACCCGAGCTTTGGCTGTGCTAATGAAGTTCATATACGCTTGGCGCTTATGTTTAAAGTGTTAACTGACTATGAGACTAGCTTAAAGGTAATAGCATCTAGCCAGTGATGAAAGAATGTAGACACCACAGGGTGTCTGCTCTTTAGACCCTGATGGACATGGATATAGACAGATAGACACATGATGAACACACACACACACACATTTTACCCATTTTGGTATTAGTGACTATCCTGATGAACCCTTCACATGTCATAATAATAGTTTTGTGATTATTTTTATCAGCGCTCTTACACTCCTGCTAAAACAAACAAACAAACAAACCAGTAGCAGTGAGATCCATATTACTGACTAACCTATTGTTATATTTGAAGTTTATTTGTTGACCTTTTTTAGCATTTCCGCTTGGCACTCCATGATTCTAGTCCTTCGACATTATCAAAGTATGAATGTAAGTCTACCATAGTTATTGTTATTAATATTGTTAGATTGTCAGCCAATATTGGGGCTGTCTGTACATCACTATGTGATTGTGTGTCTGTGTGCGTGCGTGTGTGATTAAAACATGTTCTAATTTAAAATGTGTTCTAATTTCAGTACAATTCCACATTGCTCACGTCTACGAGTTACAGGTAAGCATCAAGATTCCAGTAGATGACCAGTTATGATATTCCAGTGTCTGAATATTACCCAACTATATTATTAGTAACGCGCCAGCAGTGTGATGACACATTATTTATACTAATGATGGAGTTTAGTACAGCTGTGAAGTCGTTAACTACGCTTTGATGGTTTATCGAGTATTTAATGCAGGTACTTATTATCAGCTGGTTTCTCACTGGTTACCATCTCATTGCAGGGAAAGTACAAGTCAGCAAAAGAAGGATATGAGCAGATCTTGGAGAGTGCTGACTTGCCAAACATCATAAAGGCGAATACATTAAGGCAGCTTGGTAAGACGCTGATTATTCTAAGGGATTTTCTGTATTTTATTAGTAAAGCCAGAACGGTCTAAATGGAATGCTAGGTGGCTATCTAACCGAATGTCTTGATAGAAGAGGTCTTATTGACGAGATGTTAAATGGATAGATGAATAGATTGATTTATTTGGCTTCATGCTGCGTGTATTTCACGTAGCACGCATTAGCAGAATGTTGTGTGGTTCCTCGTGAAATATAGTGTGATCTTGCGTTAAGATACAGGGCCCATAATGGTTTTTGAGTGCCATTAAAGTTAAACTCTTAGAATTTGAAAAGTGGACTTGAATGTTTTTGGTTTGATGTCAAAACTATGTACTTTGCAGCAGACCTTTCGTGAGGTTGGTTGTCATTTTATATCCTATAGTTGGGATATAAAATGACAGCCAGTAAGATCCCCAAATTGAGCTCTACAAGCAGATCGCTTAATTTGGACAATAATCACACCATGTTTTTCAGTCCAGAAGTTCTTACATGGCACGCAGTTTATGCTGTTTAACTTCGTCTTTTGTGTGAGTGTTGTTTCAATATCTAGCTGACAAGTCAAAGAAGCCTGTCTGACGATATGGGATTATTGTTGAAGGGATTTCATTAAAAAGGAAGTTATCCATTCTGCTGACACTGTATTAGCCAATGGAAATTGCTATCGGTGAACTGAATCTGGATGGGAAATCGTTTTCAAGGAAACCAAATTAGCTTGAGAACAAATCCATGAACAAAAATGAAAAAAAACAACAACAACAAACAGACCTGAACTATCTTAAAAAATTCAGGTTATACATACAACAAAATACAATACAACATTTTATATAGTGCTCTATATAATTGGATTAAAATTACCCTAAAGCACTATACATATGACAGGGTCAAACCCAGGCTGGGCTATATCTGAATGGTGTTTAGTATCTTTGAGGGTCACTTTAATACTTTACTCTGCCAAATGCACAAAAGTGATCATAAAACAGCAGGATTTACATTTTGACCAAAAAAATTAACTTTGTAATTATCTCTAGCTATTTAATGGAATAGAGAATTTTTTAACCTTTTACATAATAGATAAGTGAAGAGAATTAAAATAGAAAATGTACTCATTTATTGGTCCTCCTTCACTTAATGTAAGAAGATGTGTTGTTATATCAGAAAACCCATAAACAAAATTTTGGATTGTTTTCATGTCATTTTAAATAGGTTAGAGCTTACTGTTTTTTTATAATGGTGTCACGTATGTCAATGAGGAATACGATAACCCATGTGTTAACCCATGTTTATACCTGTGTTTATTGTATAACTATTCAAAGGTTGGATGTACCATACAGTTGATGTACTTGGTGATGTGTCATCTCGTGAGAGTTATGCCATTCAGTTGTTACAGAAGTCGGTAGAGGTTGACCAAACCAGTGGTCAGACGTGGTACTTCCTTGGCCGGTGTTTCTCCAGCATTGGCAAAGTGCATGATGCGTTTATGTCTTATCGGCAGTCAATTGATAAGAGTGAAGCCAGTGCTGATACCTGGTGCTCGATAGGGTAAGATGTAGTTGTTTTACCACTCTTCACTCAATTCAGTTTTTATCTTATTGTTGATTGTTTGGGGCTAATATGAACTACCATTAATTAGTACATACTACAAGTATTCAGTACAATCCATCAAATGGATGCTGCATGATTCTTTGAGGGCGTTGTAGACGATAGGGAAATTTTATTGGTTATATTTTAGTCTTACCTATGTTTGAGGACTGTTTTATTTCTGCTTAATCTTGGTCATGTGTGCTAAGTGTGACTAACACTAAAGTTAAATAAACTGTTCACTCGCAATCATAAATATTCCACTTCTCTCAGTACAAAGTGAGAAGATCAGAGAAGCGAAGGTTACATGAATGAATTTGTTATATTTCACTTGGCACTAAACCAGTTAATTTCTAACTTTAATGGTGAGGGAGAACCTA
This sequence comes from Paralvinella palmiformis, assembly GCA_025642065.1. Taxonomy (NCBI): domain Eukaryota; kingdom Metazoa; phylum Annelida; class Polychaeta; order Terebellida; family Alvinellidae; genus Paralvinella; species Paralvinella palmiformis. The sequence continues at coordinate 553,116 of JAODUP010000169.1, forward strand.
TTGGTGGGTTTGGAGTTTAGACTGAACTAAAATGGGGCAACACTAAATGGTCTTACGCACTCACTCACTTATTACTCTGTCATATTCTTACTAATGTGCACTCTGGCCTGATCATCCCATTTTCTTAGGGTGCCCCATCTCAGCCATGTGATTCAATCAGAATCATCTTCCAAGATTAAACAGATCATGAGACACTCACTAACATACTCACTGTCACTACTTTATCACCAGATCTATGTTTGTATTTTTCAGTGTTCTATATCAGCAGCAGAGTCAGCCTATGGATGCGTTACAGGCTTACATATGTGCAGTACAGTTAGACAAGTCACATACGGCAGCTTGGACAGACCTAGGAATATTGTATGAGTCTTGTAGTCAACCAAAGGATGCTCTGACCTGCTACTTGAATGCAGCCAAAAATACCAAAGGTGTGTGTGTGTGTGTGTGTGCATTACATACAATAGAGGCATTGTCAGAAGTTTTGGTGAATATAGAAAATAAGAGATATATAAGTGTATATAAGAAGTTGTTTATAGAATTCTGTTACCTCCAATGTAGGTGCCACTAGCAGAAACTTGGCCTGCCCAAATAGTATGACTTGTTTTGTTTGCAGAAACCCATTTTTTTCACTTTCATATGTCTAAAGTATTTATTTTGACCTATTTCTCACATTTTTATACAATTAATTACTCATTATAATTATATATATACTCAATACTGGATCTTTTAATTATTTTTGAATTTATCATCTAACTAAAGTCCTATACTACTGAACAGTATTTAAAATGAAGGAGTGAAACAATAGCATTTGACATGGAAAGATGACCCAGGTGTGACTAATGTTGAGTCTGAACCAAGAACTCAATATATAACTTCCATGTATGAACTAAATGAACATATTACAGCATTTTATAACACTGTGAAAAGCTGTCACTCTTGTAGACACAAAATTGTAAATATACCAGTTTCAGCATTAGGTTAGACATAATTGCATGATGCCAAAAAATAATGGTGATTCATATTATGGAAATACGATTGAATGTATCATGTATGCTTGTGATCCATCAATGTGGTTTTCATCCGGATGATATTTCATTGATGGAGTACCGCGTATATTAAATGTTGTATTGTTTTTCAGCTTGTTTGAACAATAATCTGACGGGAAGAATTAAAGTGTTACAGCAGCAACTGTCTGCTCTACCACCCCAATACTTTCATAGCAAGTAAGTTCTTTTTGCTTTTCTTAATTGTTGCAAGAACTAGTGGACAAAAATTGCAAACCCCGCTGTCATCATAGACACAGAGGGGCGCCTCCGTGGGCTAGCGGTAGCGTGTTGGACCACAGATCACTACCATCCGTGTTCGAATCTCGGCGTGGGCATATCTGAAGGATTGTTTCACCTTTGACTTCGCTTCACTACCTTTGGAGGTCGCTCGGCCCATTTAGCCTACCATGTGCACAAAAGTGGCCCTAAAACACCAGTCATCATCATCATCATCATCATCATCATCATCATCATCATCATCATAGACAGACACAGACAAATTAATATACTGCAAGATAGTACTATTGAGCTAGTCTTTTGTTATAGTTAGGCTAGATAGTAGCTTGTCATTGGGGAATTTAATTATGGAAATGTTTTCTGTTACAGAACAATGGTGATTCACTATGAAAAATATGATGCGGTTAAAAAATAAATGTTTTGTGTGCATCTGTTTCCAGACAGAAAACATTACCGAGCATAGAAGAAGCGTGGAGCTTGCCAATACCGGCGGAACTGACGTCACGCCAAGGGGCTTCTAATCAGGTTAGACGTGTGAATAATTAACTGATGTGTTGTATAGACACATGTCCAATAACAAAGATTCAGTTGTAGCAGAATGTTGTGTTTTTTCCTAATTGTTGTCGTTATCTCTCATCAGGCCCAGACAAATTTGATGGGTGCACAGCAACAGCAACAGCGATATATGCTGTACCCCCATCAGCAACAGGGGGCTGGCATGGAAGGTGGCCAGTTAGCAAGTTCTCACAATCAACAATACTCAACTGCCATGTCTGGTAACCAGGGCAGCATGCATTCACAAGACGGCAGCACTGAGCCCCAATCTAAGCGGCTTAAGACAGCTGGAGAAAAGGTAGCCTGATTTGAACAGTGTCCTTATTATAAGTGTATTTTGTCATCAATATAATATTTGGCCATAGATACGGTACAGTTGTTAAAGAACTGTGCTGCAAATTGTGGGTTTGACCAACAACCAAGACTAAAAAAATTCCACACAACTCATAACTTGTCCAGCCAGTATCTGTAGTACTGGGCATGTCAGTTAAGTTACAGAAGTGTAATATGCATCTATACGGGTCATTAGAAAATGTTGATGTCTTGTGTATGTGTGATGTTTCATCTCATTTCTTTATTATTAGTAGTAGTATGTACTAGGTATGACCAGCACAAACTTCTGTTTATTTGTTAAAACAGAATTGTGTTTAATTAAAGCGATTCTTTGTAAATTGTTTTCCTACTCTGAAATATTTAATTCCTTAATAGAAAGGGTAGGTAAGATTAAATCTAGACATTTGATATCTGAAGCTTTGATAAATGTAATGTATCCTTTTTTAAGAGTATCCCAAATTCAGCTCAGTTTGATCGGGTATAATTTCATTAGATTTAATTAATATAATGCTGAAAAGGAGTGTATTAGAGGCATGATGCTTATGTTGGAGATTGCAATCTAAGAAACACACAGACACACACACATTGTGTTTGATGTGATATTTGTTTGTTCTGTATTTTTAGGAGAATGAGAATGTTCCACAACCTCCACCATTTTATCTCAGTCGTCAGCAGTTACAGATGTTGAACTATCTGCAGCAGAACCAAAGCCAGCTTACACAACAACAACAACACATCATGCAGGATCTCCAACAGCGCTATCTCCTACAGCAGCAACATCAGCAGGTGATCAAGATGCAGCAACAGCAGCAGCAACAAATGAACCAGTCAGCTCCAGCTGGGCATTCAACATCATCACAGCTGGGAGGCCAAACAGCTGGTGAGGGGCTGAGCTACAGCAGCAGTGCTGCACCACTTCCTCCACAGTATCCAGGGACACCATCATCACAGTCAAACATTCCTGATGGCCCGCCGTCTTCTCAGGCGACCAGTTCTGGATCAGCTCCAGGTGGCATCCTTCCACCAGATCTGTTGGACACAATCCTGCCCAAGGAATTCTCACATCCACTCAGTGACCAGGAGTTGGCGTCGCTGCTCTCGCGTCAGGATATAGCAACATCACTGGCTGAGGACCTTCTCAAACAGTTTGCTCAAACAAATGCACAGCTGCAGCAGCAACAACAGCAGCAGCAGCAGCAACAGCATACCATTCAAGATGGATCTGGTCATGAGAAGGATAAGAAGATCAAATTGATTCCGAAGAGGGAGAGGAAGGCTTGTGGTATTAAGACAGAGCTCACTGTCGACACGGTCCTTGGCGTGAAACAGAAGAAACAGTCAGAACAGGCACCAAGTAACTACTCAATTAATATGACGAGTGCTCAAATCTTGGCAGCAGTTCAAGGTCAGTTTGTGTGTGTGTGCGTGCATGTGTGTGTGCATATGTGCCAAAAATTGAATGAAATCCAGTAACCATTGTACCTCATGCTTATTTACAGGAACAGCTCTTCTTAAATTACAGTACACTTATTACAGTACTAATAAAATAATGGATGACTGAAAAGGTTATAAAATTAAGCTCATCACTGTCAAACACTGACCCGTATATTACCAACACCCGAATACAAAGTTTGGAGTGTGCTAACAAAATTCATCGTATGTAAACATTGGGCTTAAGCATCATCTCTTAGGATAAACAATGAATCATTAAACTAGTTATTTCCCTATCTGGTTGTACATAGCATAGTTGGCTGGCTAAAGAAGTGTCATCAGTTATGTTGACCATTAATTAAATTGCAGTCAGTTAGAGCGTAGGACTTGTAGCCGAACAGTCGCGGGTTCGAGACTCCATGAGCTGCGATGCCGTCATGTGGAGACTGGTTCACTCATCCATAAAATAATGAGTACCTGGCAGGACGCGATGGCTGTGTGTTTGAGTAACGCTTTGCCCTATAATGGCAGCATGTGTTGTACGCTTTCTTGGGAGTTGAGATATGTGCTGGGTGGAAACAGGTCTGAGTCAGGGATAATAATATTGTAAATAATATTGTAAAGTGCCTTAGAGCAGCTTCTAGCTGACTAGGGCACTATATAAATATCGCATATTATTATTATTATTATGGATAGGTAATGAATTAAACTACTAAAAGTTTAGTATTTGGCTAACTTGTCATAGATAGGAACACTTCATTAAATATTATTTATTATTAAAACTGACTTTTTCAGTAAATAATTTGTGATAATGAATCAATCAATAATTTAGGAAGATAATAGTTTAGTAATTAACATTGCTGTGATCAGTGCTAATATTGTAATTGGTACTATTATTGTTGCTGCTACAGTTAATACTACTATTGGCAATATAGCATTTCTGTTATCATAACAATGTTTATCAAAGATGGATAATTTCTGTTCATTGATATTATTGTTGTTCGCAAGAAGAACGAAAAATACTAGGATTATAATTATTATTGTGATCTTGTTGCAGAGAAGAATGGTCTGTCAGGTAGCAGTATGTTCTGTGAGTGTCCACCTCCATCACCTCCTGATCCACCGTATCCACCTTTACTTAAAGACAAACTCAATCCACCCACACCAAGTGTCTATGTAAGTATTATAGTCTGGAATTATCTGTGATCCGCATTGTTATATATTGGTATTATTAATTTTAACAAGTAGCTAATAACAACAAGTTGTCAGTTTCAGTGAATCTCTAACATGATGATAGATAAATGATAGTGGAGATACTTTCAGAGTGATTGTTCTAAATAGAATTTTGAATTGATGGTATATTTGACAGGCACGCTGAAAAACTCACCTAATGTAGTGCTCAAATCGCATTTGAAATACTGACTTTTCACACGCTATGATGGAGTTCCAGTGGTGCAGTGGTTATACTGTTAAAGTACTGCAGTATAAACCTGCAGGTTGTGAAAAGGTTCTAAAATTAAGCTCATCACTCAAAAACTGATCCATATATGGATATTTTCTTTAGGAAGTTGCTCATTGAACACATGTGCCAATTTTGACCAATGACTCAACTGAACTCCACATTCCATGGCTATTAATGAGGACTGTCTTGTCCTATACCTCTAACCATGGAGATCGGGCCAAATATTAATACTTATCTACACAGTTAAATAATTACATTTTTGTTATACTAATTTTCCGTGTTATTTGTATTTGTAGTTGGAGAGCAGAAAGGATGCCTTCAGTCTTCAGTTGCAGCAGTACTGCTTATCTCAACCTGTCTGTGTTATTCGAGGACTTGCTGGAGCCCTAAAACTTGGTCAGTGCTGTTGACAGCAGTGGTTTAAACAAAGTTTCTGATAAACATTAATGCCATTTGTCTGTTGTGATAATGTCAGATTTACAAGTAAATATAAGTACCTATGTATATATGTTTTGTGATTAATATGCTGATTCTTATAGCCAAGGCCAACTAGTTTACATCATTCCAGGGGTTTGGGTAGCAGAATGGTTAATGAATGGTGTTGCAAACATACAGGCCAGATTTCAAATTCTAGTGTTACCTGATTTTGTGGTATGTTTCCTTGGTGTTTCTCTCAGCCTTATGTCTGAGCTGTGACCAATATCTAGGCTAAGCAAAGCACTTGTTCAATCACTTACTTACACCATTCTGCCGCAATCCATATAATCGGTTACTGCCAGTTTTACAATGATTGAATTAAACAATTACTAGACATCATATTTCGTCTACAAATTCGGGGTTCCCAAGTGTCCTGGAAAACCTGGAAAATAACATTAATTTTCCAGGTCCTGAAAATGTCTTTGACTTTTACAAATTCTGGAAATGTCCTGGGAAAATATTGCCTGGGAAAAAACCCACTTAGAACAAAAAACCTGTGTATAAATATTATGCCTGTAGAAGAAAACTTAGATTGTAGAAGAAAAAGAGTACCAGTACCTAGTCTTGGTTAAAATTTAAATAAAAGTGGGTGGATGAGACAGCTAGAAGGGATGAGGAGGAGGCTGTACCATAAAAATGTAAATAATGATCATACATTGAGTAAATAGGATATGCTTTTTGCATATATCTTGATTTATTATCTTTAAATCTTGTATACTTTGTCCTGGAAATTTTTTTTCCTTGGCTGTAGTGACTACCTGAAAAATTAACAGCTAGTAGGTGGATTCAAATTGGGTCCTACACTTTACAGAAAAAAACCAACCCATTGAATAGTGTATCTACGATAGATTTATAATCTGTAAAGGTTGTCTGTTAACACTGAGTCAAACATACATCCAAGCATACATTCTATTACTAGCACTTATTAGATTCAAGATCATCCATCATTGCCGAATGTAAAATGTCGCCATCTGTTATTGCATGATGTTAACTTTGTTATTGTTCTGCTACAGATCTTGGATTGTTCTCCACTAAGTCTCTCGTTGAAGCCAATCCAGATCATATGATTGAGGTACGTACCCAGGTACAACAGTCGCCTGATGAGAACCACGACCAGTTTGGTAACACAGTCTGGAAATGTGGGAGTTCTCGCTCACATACAACCATAGCCAAATATGCCCAGTACCAGGCTTCATCATTTCAAGAATCTCTCAAGGTATGTTGTCTTTTGTATGTTTATTTGGTGTGTTTCTTGATTTTAAATGACCTAAGTAGTGATGCTTTATTTTTTGGGGGTGGGGGATTGGGGGTTGGAGGGTAGACATTCAGGTCGCTTACAAAAATCTTGTGTGTTGTAGTAAAGAAGCCGTTTAAAATCCTGCGATAAAATGATAAAGAAAATTATATGGTCATAAGTGAGAAATTATTTATTGACATTTGTGATTTCAGAATCTATTATATTTTGTACATTGGAAATATAATAATTGAAGGCATGCATTTGGTTGTATTCATGTTAATGCATGTTAAAAATATTAACTTAAAGTCAGAAGAGTTTATTGGTTGCATTTCTTTTGCAAAATATTTGGATGCGTTCTTTGTGGGTAATTCCAGACATGACATCAGTCCACATGTTTATCAATGGGAAGCAATATCTTAGCTAGCTACCCATTTGCCCATCATTTTGGGAAGAAAGATTTATATCCCTGAAATGGTTTAATTCAGTAAACCAAATAATAAAGATCTACTGACTTTTGTAGCCTAGGCCCAGTCTCAATCTCCAGCTAATAGTCAAAGCCTTGAATTACCAGTCTCAGTTGGCCATTGTTGGGAGGCATCTGTTAGTGAACTGTGATTGAGGTCAGGTGCATTGTGGTGCACTGACTTATTAACTATAATAGTAACTGCCATGATAACAATGTACGGTTACTATGGATTACCAAATAAATATTAAATTTTTGCTCTTTGCATACAGGAAGAAGCTGAGAAGTCAAAGGGCATCTGGAAGGATAAAGATTCAGATTCAGATTCCAACTCATCGACCCCAAAGGGCAAAAGAAAGGTGAAGATGATCAAGTTTGGCACAAATGTTGACCTTTCTGATGAGAAGAAATGGAAGCCTCAGCTACATGAGCTGACAAAGCTGCCAGCATTTGCCAGAGTAAGTTGTCCAGACCACTCACATATTGAAGTTTCATCACTATAAGTTATGGAATGCCTAATAATCAGAAAAAAAATTGAAATAGTATGTTTGTGATGCTTTTCTTGGTCAAAGATTTCTTTGAAATAGAGAAATAATTGCTTTATTTCAACAGCCAACTAACATGAAGAGAGTATTGGGTCATTTCAGTATCTGTACAAGGAGTAAATCATTTTCTATCTGAAATAAAGGATAACACACATGTGCGTACACACACACACACACACACATACCCATGCATGTGCATGCTCACATGCTAAATGATCCTGGATTCCTGCAAGAAAAATGGGGTGCTAATATGATGCTGAAAAATATCTTGTATTATTTTTTTGTCTGCTTATGTGGCTTCATATGGCAGATATTGTTTATATGACCAAATATTATCCCAAGCTTAATCTTTAATGAACTGTAGTGATACATGGTATTCTATGCAATATAACAGTTTGGATTAGGATTTGAGTTTTTAGTCTCTTGTGGCCTGAAAATCAAAATTTGGTGTATTAGCTGATAATATGTATATTGCTACAAATGTGATTAACTAATATTGCATTTTTGTCTAGCTCACAAATCTTGTTCTTTTTAGTTTAATAGTAAATGATAGAGTTAAATGGATGTTAATTAATGGATGTTAATTAAAATGTCTCCTGTTGCCTTTGTTTCTATTAATAAGCTGCTATTTTAAAATAAATCAGTTCATCAACATATAACTTTATTGAAATATGGCATGATCAATGTAGAACACTATGATTTTGTCTCAAAACTAGTCAAATATGGCTTTGACTTCAACAATTCAGTTTCCTCTCAGAATGTTTACCCCCCCCTCCCACATCACATTATAAAGTGTTTTACTTGTTCTTTTGTGAGTATTTTCAAATAGCTCACTTCATATACTAAAGTATGATCTTGTTAAATCTGTTAGCTTTAATTCCATGCACAAATTAGAAGGTCTTGCCACAGATTTAGGGTAGTCCAGATAGTTAGCTGTTTGTCATTTGTTTAAATGAACTGTTCTCAGTTTTGTGTGTGATATTAAACTCGGTTCATTTTGTTTTAGGTTGTCTCTGCCAGCAACATGTTGAGTCACGTTGGTCACACAATACTGGGTATGAACACAGTACAACTCTACATGAAGGTTCCGGGATCTCGAACACCGGGACACCAAGAAAATCACAGTTTCTGTTCAGTAAACATTAACATCGGACCCGGTGACTGTGAATGGTTTGCCTCTCCAGAGGCATATTGGGGGGTGTTTCATCAGTTGTGTGAAAAGTAAGTGAAATAGAAATTTTGGTGGCAGCATGTTTTGTTTAAAAGATGTCGACGCAGTACAAATATGGTATTGAGATTTTTAATTAAATCTTCAATTTACATGCGGAATTTATTTTGAGTGTGGAGAAATCTTAGTCATTACTTATTAATTTTAATCAACTATTTGTATAATGGTAATTAAAATTTTATGAATTATTGTTATCTGTATATGTGGTGTAATTATTAACAACAAACGTGAAAGTGATTCTCAGTTTTGTGGTTTTCTCATTATTTCCAGGAATATGATCAGTTACCTAAAAGGTGCCTGGTGGCCTATATTAGATGATCTTTATGAACATAACATACCTGTATACCGATTCATACAGAAGCCTGGAGACTTGGTCTGGGTAGGAGCCGGTGCTGTCCATTGGGTACAAGCCATTGTAAGTAACAAGGCAGTATACTTTAATACAATAAAAACCCACTCATGTATTCCAGTCTACTAGGATCATCCAAATTATATGATCTTGTTTTGTGGTCTAAAACAACAACCCCCTCTTAATGCCATGTAAGGCCAAGTATTATAAGCAGTCATAAATCAAAGATCAGGATAAGCTTTCAGTTTTACTGGTGTCAGTGATGGCAGTACAGCTTAATTACTAATCATTAACATAATATAAACTATATTTGTCCTTTATCATGGTACCAATATCAAATATTATATATTTTGTCATACAAATGTGATTTCCAGAACATGAATGAATGTGTTACCTTCAAAATTTGTCATCAAATTTAATCAATCCTGTATTAATTTATAATTGATAGGGTTGGTGCAATAACATTGCATGGAACGTTGGCCCGCTGACTTGGAAACAGTATCAGCTTGCCTGTGAAAGATACGAGTTTAACAAAGTGGCCATGTACAAGTCGATCGTTCCGATGATTCACTTGTCCTTTAATCTGGCAAGAAACATCAAGGTATGTAAAACTGGTATTTTGTACTATTGGACGATGTTTTTTGTGTTGGCTAAATCCTTTTGTTTCTAGTATTATCAGTAAATCGTTGTAGTGCTAATATTAGTAGATTTATTGACTATTATAAAGTTATTTCATAAAATTAAACTGTTACAATGTTGAAAAAGGAAATGTCAGAAGCATAATGCTTAAGCTGAAGATATTTTAATAAATAAAGAATTAAATAGTTTATCTAATGCACATACACACACACACACATTAATATTCTATATCCAGAGGAAAAAATAGAGGTTAGATACAGTACATAGAAATACAATAAAATGCATATATATATATATATATATAAATACTGTGTAACACACATGGGCATATCTGAAGGGTGTTTCATCTTTGTCTTCCCTTCATTACCTTTGGAGGTCGCTCGGGCCATTTAGCCTACTAGGTGCACAAAAGTAGGCGTAAAACATCAATCATCACCATTAAACAAAACCAATTAAAGGAACTAGCTTTGATTAGAGTGGTATAATCAAAAATATTTAATTATTTTGATTAAAAAAGATGACCTTTAATATTGGCGTACATCTATAATTTTGTGAATCAAGTGTTAGTCTGCCATATGAAGTCAAAATTGATTTTGCTTTGAACTAGTTGATAATTCACATGTTGTAAATGTTTAGACTCAGTAATGGATCCAAATAATATCTACATGATAAGGTAGATAACAGATTTGGAGTTACTTGTATTGTCCTTACTAATTCCAATACCGTATCAATTACAAATACTAATTTCTCTACCAAATTAGCTATTCTAATTGCTAAATACCAAATTCAGTGTTGTAGCTAGGAAGACTTAATTTTTTGGTAGTCAGATGACAAGGCTGGTAAGATTTGGAAAAGTTGTGGAATTTGATAGCTCAGGATTTCCAATGGGAACGTAATGGAATTCCACATTTTGTCCTGAAATTTAGCTATCGGTCATCGGAACTTTTAATGACTGACAAGTTGATGATTGATGTGTTTTTGGTAACATTATGTATGGTTTAGGTTATTAAAATTATTAGAAATGTAAAAAGTAATTCTAATCTGAATTCGATAAATATAATTAGAATTGTCCGTTTAGAATGAGATCGTTTATCTGGTTGAGTTTCCAGATTTTTGTTGCTTTCTTTCAATTAGCAGTTGTTCGTTCTATCTGCACAGGTCACAGACCCTAAACTATACGAGCAGATTAGGTACTGTGTGACACGTCAGTTAAAGAGGTGTCAACTCATCCATGAGTTCGTCTGTGAGCTCGGCAAAGACATACGGTGGCATGGTCACACAGAGGATGAGGCATCCCATTACTGTAATAACTGTGAGGTTAGTGCAGGAGTATATTGGCATGTACTTCTAGTAGTAAGCTTAGTTTAATCTTGTATTTGTAAAAAAAAATATTGATCCATTTAATATAGTAGTAGTAGTAGTAGTAGTATTTATTTCCAATTTCAATATCAAATAACGTATACATAATGCAATTGTACAAGTATATTACATATAAAGAAATTGGGGGACCAATGTAGCCGAAACTGTCTTCCCATTGGCCCCGAACAATTATAGCTAATAATAGTCAGCTCAATAAAACGCCGTTTGTGTATTTGCAAGTCTGGTCATGTGTGTATTGGAAGTATGTGGACCAGGTACCAAGGAATCATATCATTACCTAGACATATATGTCTATCCCATTGTAATGTTATAACTTCAAGGAACAGTTCACGCTCAGATAATATGACTAAACTGTGTAATTGTTTATAAAAATAACCCCAAATCCCCAATAATAATTCAATCGATAATAATGGTTTTCCATTTTCAACAAAACAAATTCTGTTTCCAGTTTCATTTCAAACACCATATATTTTCTGCTTAAGCAACTAAAATATTTTATGCCAGTGTTTGTGGTCCAGATGTTATCACGTTGGCTGAGGTATATTATTTTTAATGACCTATCAAATTTTGATTGTGATGGTGTTAAATATAGGAAACTAAAATTATTTTTGTCAATATGGAATATCTGTTTAAAAAAATAATTCATATTCAAAATGGAGATTTCTTTCTGAAGGCTGTTGTAAGATGTTATCTCGGTTTGTGATCAATGGTATCTCTCACTCTTTGATCTGTATAGGTTGAGGTATTTAACCTGCTCTTCATCACTGAACAAGAAAAGAAGTTCGTTGTTTACTGTCTGGACTGTGCTTTGAAGATCAACAACAAGTTGGAAAGCTTCATTGTACTCGAGCAGTTCAGAATGGATGATTTAGTAGCCGTTACTGAGAACTTTCAGCTTGGTACTGTGGTAAGTAACTTACAAGATATATTGTGAATAAGTGCTAGATCTCGCTGGGATAAAACTTTTAGATATGAGTGTTAAATTTGCCTGTTTATTTGCTATGTGAATTCAAGCTCCCCATTTATACATTTATATAACAAATGAACAAGCATCAGATTACATTTGTTAACATCACTCTGCTCCTACAGCGCATGCTTAGAGCAGTGTGCTTCAAATAATCAGGTTAAGTTTGTAATTATTTATAATTTGTATCGGCATATTTGTATTAGTTCTGAAATTTTAAAATGAAGTTTAACTTTTCCTTTAGGAAATACCGATTAATCTTTTAAGCATATTATCGTTTTGATATTACAATATATAAGTTTTTTTCTCCAAAAATAACTATATAAGGGTTTATAGAAACCTTTCTCAATTAGGAAAAAGTAATTGTATTAATGAGCGAATGAAGTAGTAAAGAATTTGTCTATAAAGGACCAATCAAATTAATTTTAATGCCATTTTGAAAATATTTTATTTGTATGTGTTACTATAGTTATCATGTATACACTACTGTAAAACATACAAAGAGACAACTGTTGTGAAAATGTTTAGCAAATGGTTAATTATTCTCTTTCTGTGAAATAGGACTCATCTAGTATCTGTCTCACCACTTCCACCTGCTACTTTCAGAGTCAGATCTCGACCTTGCAGCATACATCGTGACAATTACCGAAACACATCTCTCAGACACCACCGACTACTGCTACCAATATGGAGTAGGTCACCATAAAATGACCTGGCATCGGACTGGTCCATGTTGGATCGATCTGTATGTGTACATCAACGACTAATATCACATGATGGTTTGCCAATCCAGTCATGTTATCATGATCTGTATGGTCTGGTAGTTTTATGACAAGCTTTGCCAAATGTTAGGAAAAACTCAGATGTTGATTTAGTTCCTCAGATCCAGAACACAATCTACTGGAGTATGTGCATCATTTGAAAGTCAGGGAAGAGTACCAATGTTTTGTTACTATTAGCTTATTGCGACATATATTAATTATTAATCTTCAGCCGATTTGCTCATTTTCCATTACACCGGCCAATCAGGTGACATTTTTATTCGCTACTCGCTTTAACAAAACTGTGTCACATCCTAAATCGCGGCTAACTATACCGAGCTGACTGACTTGCAATGAAAATCCACTGTTTGTTGCCTCGTGTTTTTAGCATCTGTCAATTCTAATGGGACCACACAGCACAAGTTAGGAGGTAACTTTACTGATGGTGATAACTCCATCAGTTGTTGACTGACTGAGGAGTTCCTAGTCTGTACTTGTCACATACTTTGACAGATATATGCCTTTTCTGTTGTTTGTTAGCTTTCGTTGTTGCCATAGAACTGCGACCTCATAACAGGTCTGCCATTTTGCTGCTGTCTGAGGTGATACGAGGCTGTTGTGATTTTTCATATATTTTTTCACCATGTTACATGATACCAGTTCTTTTTACTTATAAGCCACACTCTCCCGCCACTAGTTGCTGACTAATGCTGATTGATCGACCTTTTTTAGGGTTATGTACGATGTACACATATTGACTCATCAACCATGTTGAATATATTGCCTTTTTTGCATAATTTACACCCGATCCGTTAGATCTGGACGGCACCGACACGAATGAATGAATGCACCATTAAGATCATCTCGCCATAGATTAATATATTATGGAAGTGTGGTAGAAGAGACCCATGTGCTGTACACCGTTTTTGGTGATTTATATATTTATAGGCAATTCTGTAGCATGGAAGCACCCGGGTTGCTTTTTGACCTTATACACCGCTGTGCTGGAAAGCTATAGACATATCAGGGTGGGCAGTAAGCGAACATCACCGACATCATGATGTTTTCTATATTCATCTCGTTCATCTGGAGTACTGCAACACCTATGCAAACCGAATTCCCCCCCTCATTGTGACACCAGTCTACTTGCCTACCGCTCCAGACTATTCAGGGATAGTCGATTATTTCAGGGCGAAGGGGTGGCTGCTTTGAACTACGTGCATTACCACTGCCAGTATGATACCTCAGCATTATCGCGTGTACGATACTATGTCACTTCGTATTTACATTTATCAAATATCGCAGCAATTCCATCCATTGCTAAGAAGCGAGATTATTATTTTGAAGACTTGGGGGTAAGAGGTTCAAAGTGTGGTGCAAATAGAGCTATTTATTTATTAATTTATGAATGTTTATTCACATTTCATGAATATTAATCAGGTACTACTAATCACTTAAGAAGAATTGTGTGTGTGTGTGTGGCTATACATTCGCATAAACTGTATGTTAAAAGGCAGCATACCTGTAAGACCTCGGTGTCTTTTTGATATAGATAATTATTCCAGCAGACAAGTAATTATCTTACAAGTGCTGTTATTAATGAGTATGTTCGTGTCTAGATAAGATTGTCTGCCATGACAGCTACGAATACAAAGAAGATGGGCCAGGAATGAATGCGGGGAATAGTTCAATTCCTTCTGTTGGTAGACAGTAATCTGCCACTGCTGAAGTCGTTTAGTTAGTACCCATCCTCCGTATCCCCGAAATTCTGGTCGAGTTATTTTGTACAGGTACCTGATCTAGTTTGTGTAAATGTTTCTGGTTTTTTCCTCTTTTTTTGTTGTTGTTCCACTGCGTTGTATCATCTATTGCTGTACACTTTGAGGTGTCAAGAGATAAGACACGTGGTCGTCGTGTCTGGTCGTTGTGTTGTGTGTTATTCTGTGAATAATTTTGCTCAGGTATGAAGTATGTCTGGATTGAAAAGTGGTATCAGATTTTTGGGGAAGACTTCCCTAATGAGGGATTGCCGGTGTGAGATGTCTCTCATTCTTGGGAAATGGAAGTATGTTACTGTGTGTGTGTGTGTGTGTGTGTGTGTGTGTGACCTCTTAAGCTGTTGCTTTACATTGAGTATCAATAAATAGTGTTATGGTTGTTTAATAATAAAGGGCTCAGTGTGTGTATCGGTTTAAATGGCGTGGTCGTTGCTATGGAGAGCGTTGTTCTTCGGTGTTTCTCATGTGATCGATATATATATATGACCTGCGTTTGGTGTAGGACTCTATTTGTACATGTGTATGCCTACGTTTGTAAGAGCTGCTTTCATTTACTAGTGGGGAAGAAGACCGGAGATGCCATTCTATCTGCTGCTGTAACTCTATTTGTGTTTGGGTGTGATAACGTTAGTGAATAAATATTATGAACTTTGGCTTGTTGGTTTGTTCCCCCTTTTGTTGCCTACACAGGGACCAAAATGATAATTCCTTTGATTACTCCACAAGGTAATGGGAGGAGGTTTGTTGGCTTATTCAGTCTATCAGAATCATAAAGACTGGGATACATACATAGGAATATACAAATCATACTGTCTGCCTTGTTAAACAAACTAATATTAAGCTGTTGTAATTTTTGTAATAATTTTTTTTGACAACATACTCACCCAAGTCCCTCCCAACCTTGCAATATTGTTTTCCTAGACTACGTTTCGCAATATTTTAAAACCGTTTTTCTGCACTTCCTACAAGAATGTGGCTAATAGTGACCAGATTATGCCCTTCACCACACATCGGATAGTAAGGTGATGAATTAATTAAGAACAGCAACGAGATTTGTTTTAAAAAGTAAGCTATTTATAAAGGGTCCAAATTTGTTTAAACTACTAATTAAAGCAACTCGACAGGACAACTATCGGTCAGTGTTTTTGATAATGTAATATCCGGTGAAAGCATCAATAATTGGGATTGGATTCTAGTAAGTTGGTTCAGGGGCTCACCATTGTTTAGCATTTGGCTTTTCCGGCATTTTAGTTTTTATTAAAGGCCACAGTTCACTACTTCCATATAAAACCTATTTTGAAGCAAACATATGGGTGGATTGTTATTTTATTCTTACAATGACATTCTAAGCACACGACAATTTTTTTCCATGTGCGTCAATATTAAAATTTATATTTTTTTTCTACATGCACATTTTCATGTCATGATTTGCTCGTCACACGTTTTAGTAATTTCTATTTAATTTGTTAACTGGTTACCAAAGAAAATAAAGTAAAAATGAGAACTTTGTGACATGTAAGTAGTGATAAACTCCATATTAATTATTTCACGAAACGTATTTAATTGTTTCTATGATTTCCTACTTATAAAAAACTGCAGTCGCAGAAATCCAATTTTAAATTTTGTGATTGTTCTAATTAAATTATGTATTTTATGTTGTCTGATTTCCAGATGACTATTTTTTTTCTTAAATAACACAAAACTTACAAGACAAAACTAACCACTGAAATAATGACGGTTCATTCACATTCATACCACAATATTGACTTGTCAGCACAAATTGAATGGCCGGGCTGCCACTTAAATATTTTACTTGTCAGTGTTGAATAAGACGCTATATAAAATACATACAGACAGGCTGATGAGTATCCCAAACCTATATAGGTTTACGAATGTATAGATGTGTACTATTTTGTATGCATAAATTCAATTATATATCGATTATGTATAAATTAATGGTGGTACAAGTTTTAAAGGATGTGTAGGTTTTGATGTTCTGAGCCAGTGCCAACATGTATATGTGTCCTAACATACACACACACACACACACACACAATTAATGCATTTTTAAGTGTAGGCCGATTGCTATCGGCCCACAATACGCTAATTCTACTCTCTACGCATGCGCTGTGAATATTGTCTATTACAAACCATTTTGGCTCAATCAGCCAAACAAACCGCCCAATCACAACCTTCATTTATTGTGTGACTTCACCCACTAAATAAGTTTGATTCTTTTTGTTATTTCACAGCTATTGCCTATGTTTTATTTATTGCAATTAGGAACCATATTTTGTATATAAAATACCTCTGTTTTAATCATATCATCCCTCAAATGCTATTCTTCTTGCACAACACTACAAACTGCCACAACGAAAATGGTACACCGTTAAAAAGAAACTGTTACAAGGGTTCAACAATGCGGTGAAACTCAAACTAATGTGTTTAGAAAAAATGGCATTCCGGAATTAACACTTCGTGGTTAGATTAGGAATGAAGAAAGGCGCGTGATTTTGTTGATACAGTGGACTCGAGGTATGACACAAAAGAAAGCAGACTAGGACAGCTAATAATCCAGAACTTAATAAAGGTGTTTACAGTTGGTTTATCAAAGACAGACAGGCTGGAACTCGAATTAGTGTTCCGATGCAAGTCGCAGCAAAGACCACCACCAACTGTTGGAACCACGGACTGAAGTGCATCTTTCCAGCCAACAATCCACATGCCAGTGACTATGAAGACTTTCTTGGCTATACACCAGCCGAGGTTCACGAAGCAGAATCTCGGCTTAGAAGCATGTTTTATAGATGCTTGAATAACGCTTGTGGAAGTGAGACAGCGTTCTTCAAGGTTTAGATCCCTCCACTCGATGTAGAAAATCCACATTTTTACTAGTTTCTGATGGGAAGAGCCCATACCCAGGTTGCTGTAATATCGCAGCCAGTCGGCGAAGACACGCATGCTGAAATCTTCCGGATAGTCTAATTTTTAACCCGGGCCGAACTACTCAATGGGGAACCACGATTTGTCGGCTTATAGTCATAAACGTTTACTCATTTATCGTAGCTAGTCCTTGGGCTGAAAGGAATACCATTACGACGTGATAGTTACCCTTAAGCTCCACCATCACGTTGGGATCATAGCTATTGCGGTTGAATCCAAAACACAAGACACATTTTGTTGAGTGATGGCTTCATATTGCTAGGGAGGTACTTTTTACTTGGATCTTGGCAAATATATTTGACACGCCACCATCTTCCACGAATCAGCTTAAAAGCTCTTTTGGATTCCACGGTTGGGATCGGGCCCAACGAGTCGATATGCACGAACGAGATCGGAATGTGCCCTTTACAAGGCCACTGCATGTATGACCTGATAGCAACAGCACGCGGTCCAAGAAAGCATCGAAGTTGTACACAATGGTTTGGGGCTGCGCACAGTTTTGGGATAGTTTGATCTGATTAAATGGGTCCAGCGCACAGCGAGCTTGAAGGATAGATCCCAGGTAGGCTTTTCTCTGACCTTTTCCCTTGCCAGCTGTTCCGCACAGTCTGATTTGCTTCAATGAGTACTTCTGTACCAGTTTGGCCAGTTGGGGTTTGGGTATCATAGCTCATATAAAATTTCGGCGAATTGAAAAAATCTTTCCTCAATTTTTTATCGTTGGTACAATCCCACAATACCCCATTTATTTTAACATCAACATACCCTACTTCTTACGCTCAACGGCTTCCGTGATATTGGTCTTTCTATCGCCAAAGAGTCCCGGAAACATTTTAAAGGGCACGCATTGGTCGAATTGTTTTCGAAACTCTATGGCTTACCATAAAAGTGGTTCGTATTTGCTCGTCTTTGGGCCCGTGGGCACCATTGAACTTACTGCGCGAGACCTTCCCTACCAATCCACAAGTTTACCAGTTTTACAACACAAGATTTCGCTCATAGCCTAAAGGTATCAATTCTGTAATTGATCGTAGGGCATTCCAATAAAGCAGTAGTTAGAGCACTGCACTACAAAATCCATGTTGTGGGCTCGAATCCGGCATCATGTCTGTGTATATAAATATATATATATATATATATATATATATATATATGGGAGATTAAATAGGCCAACCGATCTCCGAAGATCACGAAGATTAAATGAACGTGAAACAACCCGCAACAATAGCAACAACATTCTTTGCATCTTCAGCGACAGGTAAAGATCCTCCATAAAGAGATGTGGTCTTAGTAAGATATACAGGAAGAAAATACCACAACGTGACCCCCATTGTCGTGAGATGGGGTCATATATATATATATATATATATATATATATATATATATATATATATATATATATGGCAGATTAAAAAGACACGATTAAAAGAATGTAAGAAATTGCTTCCCGGTCATTAAGAATCTCAAACAAAAATTATTTTACGCCTTTTTTGAAAAGAAACTTGCTAAATTTCAGTTGGTAATTCTAAGAATATCCAACTGACCCCCATTGTCGTGAGATGGGGGGGTCATATATATATATATATATATATATATATATATATATATATATATATTGAATGTGAAACAACCCATTTCAGACATTTGATCGGGTAGCCCCGGCTAGCCTAGTACATTGATACACAAGATAAACCAACAGATGTCGAACTTAATTATAGCATGAGACCTAACTGGGCCGTATATATGATGTCCCTTTGTATGTCCCGATATATGTTGCGATATACTGGCTCTGTTACGGTTGTTCTGCACAAATACCGTCCATTTCAAGTGACTGTATATATTACCGATATACCTCAGCATCGGTATCAGTCATCTAAATAAATGAACATATTCTTAATTATGTGCTTAACAATATTAATTGTTTTAACATTGCGAACATTTCCATCT
This sequence comes from Paralvinella palmiformis, assembly GCA_025642065.1. Lineage (NCBI taxonomy): Eukaryota > Metazoa > Annelida > Polychaeta > Terebellida > Alvinellidae > Paralvinella > Paralvinella palmiformis. Next base: position 572,891 of record JAODUP010000169.1, read on the forward strand.
AATTGGTTCCATAATTTAACATTGACATTAAAATTTCCTTTTTTTACTAGACCTGGTACCACATGAATGTATTTCTTCTATTGTTATGAAAATTGTTCTGTAGATTGATAGATAACTTGTAATTGTTTGCTTTATAGATTATAATCAATTTTTTTATATTTTACAATAACTAACAATTTCAAACACTTGTATTGAACAAACAGTGGATGAGTATGATCTAAATAACTAGCTTTGGCAATATTACGGATGGCCTCCTTTAGAAAGTATGTAATCGAGACCTGTAAGTATTACCCTATATCGCACATGCGTGAACATTATAACATGTATAAGTGGTTGTTTTCAAGCATGTGCTTGACTTTATAAATAAAAGAAACATTTTTCGAGCCTTTTTTACAAACAGCGATAATATGATTAGACCATGACTATGGGGGGGGGGGGGTCAAGTGCCAAAACCCCCACTTCTCAGGGGGTAAGAACCCCATCCCCATCTCTAGTAGGGATGCTCTTTTTTAAATGCAATATATCATTTGGCGACATAATAACTAGTAATAGTACTGCGAATTTGTCATTCTTAAATAACCACACATTGAGTATTGTGTAATGTGTGTCTGATAACATTATTATTTAACAGACAAATCACAATTATACTTTATTTTATACTAAGTTAGTTGGTATAAAATGAAGTATTATTGTGATTTGTTTGTTAAATAATAAGATAGTAATTCTCTCAAGTGGCAAAACTTCCTGGAACAATATTGCCCCAATACTCGCCACGAGAAACTTAAAGGTTTGTGCAAGACACGCTAGGCTGAAAGACATTCTTCTTTGGAAATATTTGGAAAGCTTTATGAACATGAGGTCACTTGAAAGGCGCTGGAATTGGGATAGCGACACCAAGACTACCGCTCATGGTTCGAAAAGTAGTCTGCAGAGTTTTGTGGTTATTGTTGGCTTCAGAGTATTGAAGAATAATTTGGATTATTTGAAAGGTTTGACAGCTAAACTACAAAGAAGAGATATTGACGTCCTTGAGGCATACACAATGATTGATAATATCAAACCAGAGATTCAACATTTGAGGGATGCCATTGGTGTAGAATTCCAGATATGGCACAACGAAGCAAAGCAGCTGGTACTGAAAAGGAAATGCCAAGGGTTCCAAGAGTTCAGTATAATAGGTCCAATGCACACACCTCTTCTTTGTTACAAGAGATCAATAGACCTTGCCAACTAATTTTCGCGGTCTTTTACAGTTCGGGTCACCGACCAGAGCAGCAGAGGCGGAGTTTCATGGTTTTCAAGGTAGGCCGGATTCTTGTTCTGAACATCTCGGTTTGAACAACGATCTAATGCGTAATACAATTGGAATTCAGATAGGAAAATACTTCTAGTGATAGATTAGTTTCTTGTTGTTCATTATATTCCATTATTAAATATTTTAATTGTCAACAAATGAGAGAAATATTTTTAGCGAAGTCCCCTAGTATCGGTTATCTCTTGAAAATTGAAATGGCGACAGACGGGGTTTGTTTACATTTTAAATCAACTCATGGTTCGCGTTATTTCACGAGAAATGATACACAAATGCAACATATCAATGCCGGATTATTGCTCTATCATGCAAAACTTTTGTGTAACACAACAAGTCTCCGATTTGATGAGTATTTTCGATTCAAATGGCACACCCGTTTGTTTATTAGAATTATCCCATCTATGCCACCGCATTATCACTAACGTGCGCATGCGCCATGAGTCTACCGCTAGAAGACGGCGAACGTTCTACACGGAAAATGACCACAATAAAACAAATCGTTGAAGATATCTCTGAGTTGTCCTGGTAAAATGATAGTATCAAAACCGCGCC
>JAODUP010000016.1:0-110000 GCA_025642065.1 Paralvinella palmiformis
TCAAAATCAGACCTAATGTCTGCTATACAAACTATAATTATAATATAGGGTTTTATTAATGACAAGGAGACTAAAGTTAGCCTTGAATGTCATAGTACAGACTGGAGATAACTGGACCTAGGAAAGATAATTCTATTCCCACAAACAACTAAGGTGAATTATATATACAACTAAACTTGTTATATAAAACACACCAACCACACGAGCTGTGTCCAATGCCACCGCTCGAGATGCGATGCAGTGTTTCTATTCCTGAGTCAGGAGTACATGCTTTAAGAGCGTACTGTGTCTGCTACAGTCATTTAAATGTTGGATAACCAGGCCAAACACTTAAACGGCGTGCCTCCAAAGACGCAAATAGTGCACGGAATATACAGCTCTAGATCAACTTTTCTTAGAATGCATGGACCTGGAAACACAGTCTCCACGCACAGAAAGGAACATCTCAACCGCAGCATAATATGCCTTGTGATATTTGCTGGAGGGTCAAATACCTCATAAGCATACAAATCCAATAAATACTATGACCTACTCGTCACTAACCCGTTATATCAAATATTACAAAATTGGTAAAAAGAAAACACGAACCTCAATCTCTGGCACGGGCAATGTGTGTTTTAGCTGTGTATAATAAGGCACAGGCACAGAGAATCTCGAACCGTGAATTCAAACTCTGGACGTTTCTTCAGGGGACTGAATCCAGAGTGGCGACTTTTCTTGCTGAGACATGTGTAATGTCTCACCAGTCCCTAAGCCGCCAAGCAAAATCAAAATACGAATCACCTACAGCCGTGGAGTTTGGGTGTAAAACACCCAAGTCAGATCACGGCAGTAGTGAGAATGTTAAGTACACATTTAATACTGGGTGTGTGTGTGTGTGTGTGTGTGTGTGTGTGTGTGTGTGTGTGTGTGTGTGTGTGTGTGTGTGTGTGTGTGTGTGTGTGTACATATATGTACAGACATACCCCCAAAAACACACACACACACAGAGAGGGAGAGGGAGAAATCCATGGACTTATATTTCTAAGTACATGCGCGCGCGCCCGCACACACACACACACACACAGAGAGAGAGAGAGAGAGAGAGAGAGAGAGAGATAGACGGCACGCATGTACCATCTTTGTAGAAGACCAGGCTAGAAGGCTAATATTAACTTACAGACTAACAGACAATATTATAACTTGAGGCTATATGACAACACTCAACTGTAACAATTAACTAGTTCTATTTTTATCTCTTCCTTTTTTATAAATATTTATGATCCTCTTTGTCTTTACTTCTTCCGTAAAAGGAGGTAAAATAAATTTGGCACGCAGCTAACAAATACATTAGCATAAGACTTATTTAGTCTCTAAACCTTTATAGAGAGACTTATTGGGTTTCAGATCTTGCTCAAACATCTCGCTATCATCTACTGTTCTGAAATCCTTGAGAATTGTTTTGTTTGGTGGTCAACACATCGTCTCATTTTTAATAAGTGTCCTTGATGGAATCTTGAATTACAAACAGGACCAGTCAGAAACTGCACCAAATTGTTATACAGGAAGACGAAAAAGAAGGTATCACCGTCCTACACCAAGGCTATCTACAACGTCCGCTACCCCCCCCCCCCCTATCTTCGTACTAAAATATAATACTATATTAAGATACAAAGAACTACGTGTCGCAATATAACAACTAAAATGACGGACAGCGACTTGAAAAGGCATTAGTTCTGGCTGGTTTCAGCTCAGAAGGACACACTCAAAATATTTGTTGTTATCTTCCGATCATATGAATATGTCAGTATACGTACGTCTCTCTCCTTCTCTCTCTCTCTCTATCTATCTATCTATCTATCTATCTATCTATCTATCTATCTATCTATCTAAGAAAAGAAGAAGAAGAAAAACACACACACACACACACACATATATATATATATATATATATATATATATGGGGGGTGTCTGTGTGTATGTGTTTGCAGTTTTATATCTGTCCGTGTCCTACTTGTACACACATACATTTGCTTAAATATGCGCACAGATCTTGGCAATCGTTTACTATTCCCGGGTTTTTATCTGATTCTCATATTCAGTTAGCTACGTCTAATCAATTTCCTTAATCGCTTAATGAACGTTTACTAGTTCCTAGTACAGGTGGTCAATCGTTACCAGAAAAACGTATTCAGCTTTTAGATACTCAACGATACACAGATACAGCTATCATTCATCATTCAGCAACCCGAGTACAATTAAGTAGAAACTGTATTGAAATAATTCCAAGGTTCATGAAGATCCCTACGAAACATAACTATATCTGGGCTGATGTGTTTCGTTCGCTTGCTCGAGTAACATTCGGCCAAGTCTAATATAACACTTCTAATGGCAGACCACAGAGTAAATTATTGTTCCAAAACTTCGGTCTTCATAGGACTATAAAAAATCCGTGACTTTCTTACGACTCTTCGGTAATAAACATCGCTGAAGATTGCCCTTGCTAAACTTAGAAACGGTTGTCTAACTTAGAAACGGGTACAGCAATTTCATCAAGTTTTGCGATCCATCGGTTTTTATGTACATTTTGCGGGGTGGATCGCAGAAAGGTACACATCTTTTATGAACAAAAGGCGGACCGAACTTACTAGGACAGATACGGATGCGCAATCAGGCATGACCAGTAGGTGCGAATAGCACGTAGTTTACATTGTTCTAATACATGTATTTGCTAAGGCTGAGAAGCGGTTGCGGAGGCGGTTCTCAAGCAGTGTACTTACAGTGTGTTTACGCTGTACTTATAGATCGGTGTTGGGCGACTAACCCTGGAAATCTGTCATCGGCATCAAACAAAATATATCTAAACTTACGTCCTTTCTATGACCACTGCTAATAGCACGGAAACATCCCAAAATGCCGATATGGCGATTGGTGGAGTTTCTTGTTAAAAAATCCGTCACAGTGTTTGTGTAGATGTTATCTTGTCTGGCGCCGTTTAATTTTAGAAATATCTGACAAAGAATCCGACCAGACGCGCGCATTAAAATAGCATTTTCAACTTATCAATAGCAGATATTCAATTCAGTACAACTTCTATCCAACTGTGTCAAATCCACACAGAAATACGTGAATGGGCTAATGAAATAACGCGAAATGTTGTAGTTACGTTTGACATTTGGATATATCCATCACGTTCATACAACGTCCATAAAAAGTCTTATCCCGACGATATATCTCGATCTAATCCGAGTCGTTTGGAATAAAAGTTGTAGAACCACGTATCCGCGTTATCCCGCCACGATAAAGCCCTTTCTAAATCAGACAAACTCCGATCACGCTTACATCGGGAACCCGTTACGTCAGACATCGCCATTAATGGAGAAAAAAACCCCGGCTTCCCATTTGAAGGAGAACTGTTTACGTCCAACTATAAAATGTCTAAAAACTACCGTTTATACTTACTGGGTCTCTATCGTGGACGCGCTCTTTAACCGATCTTTTTACTGGCTGTAGGCACAACTCTTGGTATAGGTCTATTTGTAGAGAGCGCTGTTGGCGCCAGTGGCTTGACGCCTTCAGTTGATTTATGGGTCCGTCTTTGTCGGGCCATAACTCAGCGTTTACTTTGTCGAGCTAAGTCAATTCGCGTCATCGGTTTTTTAAAAACGAATTTTACGAGGTCATCAAGTTGCGTCGCCATCGATGCTTGCTGACGGCTTCCGAACGTCTACTGTAAAAGGTCGATCATTCCCGAGTATCCGGATGGGTGAACACACACACACACACACACATACACACACACACACACACACGTGCACGCACATACACACACACACGACAAACGTTAACCACGTCGGAGATTTTAATTTTTGATTATGTTTGCTCTTATATATATCAATAATGTACGTTGGTGTTGAGATTACAAGCTTCGACTCCGTGATACTTGCTGAAATTGTCTAAATCCAAAAATAAAAGTGCCATTAGAACCGCGTTTAATCTTATAACGTGTGTGCTTGTGTAGATTTCAACTGAGAGGCATTTATTTTTTATGTATTATCTATAATTTAATCACGACGGCATTAAGTACTCTGAGAAGTAAAGGAATGACGCCTATATCAGATAATCCTAAACAAATATAACACTATTAGGTCAAACCGCCAAATGTTTGTACGGAGTAAACAAACAGTTATCTCTGTCAACAAACACATCAACGATTGGTTATGCATACAGTGAAAGCTAGCCTTTTTCCTCAAAGTTTTTAAACAGAAACTTCCATTGGCCAACGGTTAATGGTTTGTATCAGTTTTCGTTTGATGAGACCCGTACGGTGACATGATGCTAACCATCCATGACATATCCAAGCCCCGTAACAAGCGCTAATTTAATTTCACACACAAAAATCTGCCAACAAACATATCTCCAAATGATCTAAAAGTGACAGATCCATTGCTATGTTGCTCATTAAGCATCACTGATGTCTTAGCCCTATGAGGATCTAGGGCAGTTCCGAAGTCAGACCAACCTCTACGCCTTCCCCCTCCGCCGCCACTGCATATATGTCAAGGTTGTTTCATCTTTCATTCACCTCCTTACCGTTCCAGGTTCATTCGGCCCATTTAACACAGAAGTGACCGTAAATCGTCAACATTTACATTTATCATAAGAGGGTTATAGCCTAACGGCTATCGCGTATCTAAACAGTATTGAAGTCTCCTTTATCACCATTTAAAATTCAGATGGTATTGTACTGAGAATACTACATGTGTAATTATATGTACTTAAAGGGATAGTCCACCTTCAATACAGCTATACGCACACATATAATAAATAATGGCAAAATGTGTAAACGATCACCCACATACTAAATAATCCAGTTCAAAGTGTTGATTAATCGACTTTTAATGGACTTTAGGCGCCGCCATTTTGAAGATAGACAGAGAGCGGAAGTTCCTGAATCCTGACGTCACTTGAGCGTATCAGGTTGACCTCAAGTCTGTAGAGCCCGTACAAAAGCACGTATACAAGTGTGAGCAAAGAATTAATCCAGAACTAAACGGCATTATATTGTATATTGTATATATACTATACAGACATCATATCTGTCTGTTTATTAAAATCGTTCATAAATATTTATTCGACGTTATGCCTTAGCATGAATGTTTGAGGATCGTGTTATAGCAATTATGAGGGCTCTAGAAAACCATAGCATGCATAATTATAGATTTGAAAACGCAGATTTATTCATTTTAATAGTTATTATACAATTAATACTAGCTAGAACTTTAGGCGTTCTGATATGTAGGCTAATGTTGTTGTGGAGTTTTTATTGGGTGTATTTTGTTTTGTTCGGATGTGTCATATCGTGTCTTCTTTACCGAGAATGTCGACATCTCACATAAAATAATAAGGATAAGCTGGTCACACTCTTGGTCGTTGATCTTGGTCCATATATGTACAGTTATCTAATTGAGTATAATCCCTCATTACGGGTCGTGACTTAACGTCCCTCAATACTGGTACTACTACAACATTCAGAAGTTCCAATCATCATGCCATTTAACGCAATGTAAATAGCGGTGCGAATTACGGCCACCAGTCTATTTCTTTATTACGGGCTGTAACTGAGGGATACATTTGTTTGTGTGTTCATTTAAAGGCTTATAGTCCGAATCCAGCCCCACGGTTAGGACTAAATGTTTGATGTGTTTGCACTTTAACTCCCCCTATCTCTCCACCCCCCTCCGCTATCTATATAATTTTATAAGCTGGAGTAACATTTCATTTATTCAATTGGCACGTGAAAAGCGAATACTGACTATTTGTTAGGCATTGTAGGCCCAGATAGGAATCGAACTCTCGTGCTAAACACTAATTGCTAACCGTTCTATAGGATGTGACAATTAATGAACGATAAGAACTAATAACAAAAGACATTCAGGTGTATCCCTGACGTCAACACCTGATATAACGGTTGTTATTGTTATGGTGACATTGGACTGTTGACGTATGTGATTGTTCGGGAGGCTGCTTAATTAACACGATATAAACTCGTCGTCGAACAATATCTAAATCTAAAACATCAGTTGTCAACACATTGGCACTGTTCGAGATATCATTTTCGTTTGATGGATATATAGGCCAACCTGTATTTCACCTGCCAGGGGCATCTGTTTTAAAACACTATTCATTGCATGCGCAGTGAGCAGCAGCAGCAGCACACTGGTCGAGCATCTCTGAAGGCGACAGTGGATATTCATTAATGCGGCTGATACGTGTTTGTTATATAAGTTGTACCAGTGTTTAACATTGTCCCACGCGATGTTTAACATTCCAAAACTGGCGTCATATTCCCATTGTATGATGTCGCGCCCCTAGTGTCTGTTGTGTCCAACGTTGGGTTCGTGGAGTGAAAATATCGGTGCTTCTTCGGAAACGCTGATTTAATTCAATTTACAGAAGTACGAGTATTCTACAGAAAAGGATCAAATGATAAAACAGAAATTAAATGTTTTAGGACAGAAACTTTTAATGAATAACACCAATCTTATTTTTGGCATCCCAAGTGATTCATCAACATATATTTCACTTGTTGTCATCTAAAAAAAAACAGATATCGCAAGATGAAGGAAAAATTTCATTAGACGTTTCCTACGTGTCCCCGGTACTGCGTATTCTATACTAACCTATTATGGTTCAGTGAACAGAATCGATCGCCCCCCCCCCCCATTGACCGTAAAGAAAACTTTCAGGTCATGCCCCACTCCTCCCCCCCTTCATATACAGTTGCCACTAGATGTCGCACTAGCTGTGTATATTGTCTATTGTGGCCTCTTACCTTACTACACACTGGTGAAATTGGTGAAATTGCTAGACTGAGCGGTTGTGTTCACATATCTCACAACACCTGTTAAATTAGAAATCTATTCGAAAAGCGACACACCCATATGTGTATTATGTTCATGATAACTGACACCTTGGAAAAATTGAGTCCAAGAATGTAGCTTAGGAATCTTCTAGATAGAGTGAAGTAAAGCGATTGTTCCGTATTGAAAGATTTCTCGGCGGTGGATGGTCGGCACCGAGGTCGTTTTTGTTAACTTTAGCCAGGGGTATTCACAAGCACACGAGTCGGGTTATGAACAAGGCATTCAAGAACAACCCTGAATAAGTAACACGCGAGACGTCAGCACACAAGTCTGGTTATGAAAAAAAGGCATTCAAGAACAACCCTGAATAAGTAACACGCGAGACGTCACAGCTTTGAGCGGCACACGTTGAATGGCAATAAAATGGAAACATGACAACGATCTGCTGAATTACACATATCAAACAAGAAATAAATAAACTAGCATACTTAACGTTCTTGGGTGGCCGAATCGGTGCAAAAAGGGACTTTTACTCAGCGATGGCGGCTATACGTGCAGATTAGTAGATGTTATGTTTAATGAGAACATTTCCAACCCGTTCGTCAAGTAGTCCAGTATCAGTCGTGTGTGGTCAGAATTCTAATGAAACTTAACGAAAGATGTACATTATACATATGACGCAAGTATAGAAAATCAAACGGTAATTATAGGGTCACGTGTAGGTAGCGCAGAAATATAAAATTCTTTATCAAAACAAAAAATCCATTACAAAACCTACTCAAAATATATTATTTTAAACATTTCAATATCAGCAAATAATATCACGAGTACTAGGGCCAACACGTTTGTTTTATTACAGATACATAAACATAATTTAATTTGGATAATATATATATATATATATATATATATGTATATATATATATATATAATGATAATGACAATGAATTTATTTCCAATTTACAGATACACATATACATATTTACAGTTAATCATAATTCAAATAGTAAATTGGAGGGCCTATGTAGCTACATAAGCTGTCTTCCCATAGGGACACAGGAGAGGGACTCATTAGGTCGAAACATTCTTCGTTCATTTAAATTATTAATATATATACACACATTACATTATTTTGACTTGAATAGAGCTAGGTCAGCTGAGTCGACTTTAGCATAAACAATTGTAAACAATGAATTGGTATAACAGCTTAAATAATGCATCACACATAATGACATATAATGAAAACACGAAGAAAAACACGAAAAAACAAACACACACAGTCAAGCGCAGTCAAGTATATATATATATATATATATATATATATATATATATATATAAAACTGTGTGTGTGTGTGTTTTAAAATGCTTCAAAACCTTTGTGAAACTTTTTTAAACCGTGGAAATAATCTCAGAAACGTCTTTAAAATATTTGGTATAACCTTAAATTTGTTTTTTTTAATAGAAATGTTTTTAAAAGCATCTTAAAAACGTTTGCTTCGAAAAACAAACATCCTTAGAACATTTGGATAAAACATAATAAAAATAGTACACGAATTTTGTTTTAAATATTTGATTCACATATCCATGATAATAATTTATTAACATGCATGATGTGTTTCTAAATATTAACAAAACATTTATGGTAATATTTCCAAAACAAATCCTCCATTTGTCAGTCGAGGTTTTTTAATCACTTAATATACCCACCCGAGTTACAGTACACGTAATATAAATTTAAAAAACATCATCCAATCATCTTGATAGCTTGAAGGACTTTAACTAGGTCATAATATGAAACAATTAATATTTTTATATTACACAAGAGATATAAAAAAATTCAAGATCAAATGAATTTTAATGGGGACACATGCAATATATATATAAATGGTTAGTGCCATTTTACACTCTATACTCATGTTTATAAGTCGTCATGGGTTAAAATGCTGAAATAAACTACAACTGCAACATTTTCGTGATTCTGTAGTGGGAAGGTTCTTTGATAGAACTCGGTTGAAAAATTAATATTTATGCATAAATATGGCTGATATGACATAAATTATGCCGCTAGTCTGCAGTATATATATATATATATATATATATATATATATATATATATATATATATATATATATACATACACACACACACACACACTATATATATATATATATATATATATATAGAGAGAGAGAGAGAGAGAGAGAGAATAGGGGGGCGGCGTGTGGATCTGATTAGTCTCGATTTTTATTCCGGATTAATAGTTATAATATTACAAAGTTATAAATAATTATATTTTATTGGGTGTCAGGTATATTTGGGTCATTTTATGATTGAGTTGTTCGCCAAATTCTTGTCTCATCTGGGGTAAATGGTTAGTGCCATTTTACACTCTATACTCATGTTTATAAGTCGTCATGGGTTAAAATGCTGAAATAAACTACAACTGCAACATTTTCGTGATTCTGTAGTGGGAAGGTTCTTTGATAGAACTCGGTTGAAAAATTAATATTTATGCATAAATATGGCTGATATGACATAAATTATGCCGCTAGTCTGCAGTATATATATATATATATATATATATATATATATATATATACACACACACACACACACACATATATATATATATATATATATATATATATATGAGAGAGAGAGAGAGAGAGAGAGAGATAGGGGGGCGGCGTGTGGATCTGATTAGTCTCGATTTTTATTCCGGATTAATAGTTATAATATTACTAAGTTATAAATAATTATATTTTATTGGGTGTCAGGTATATTTGGGTCATTTTATGATTGAGTTGTTCGCCAAATTCTTGTCTCATCTGGGATAAATGGTTTAGGAGCTAGCCAACAGAGAAATGAAAGAATAAGGCCGATTCATTTTATTGGCTGATGAAATGATATGTTTGTGCTGAGAACTTGCTAAGCCTCCCTCACTCACTCACTCACCCACCTACCCACCAAGCAATCTGGAACTACTTCAGTGGGTTCTAATCAATTCTTTTTAGAAATGAAGAAATCAGTTTCGAAAAATGGGCCGAGCGACCTCCAAAGGTAATGAAACGAAGTCAAAGATGAAACAACCTTCAGACATGCCCACGCCGAGATTCGAACACGGATGGTAGTCCAACACACTACCGCTAAGCGCCCTTAAATCAAATCAGTTTCGAAAGTTTAATATATATATATATATATATATTCGTGTGTGTGTGTGTTTCTTTATTTAATCTTTCGTGTAACATATTTTTTAAAATAATAACAGAATTTCATTTAAAATGGCCATAATGCCAGAAGCACAGAAACACTTGTATTAGGATATACACAAAGCTCAAACAATGTTTCCTCCAATTACCTACCGATAAAACATCTGGGAGTCCCTAAAAGATTAATAAAAGTTCCTATGATCCAGTATAGCTAATACAACACTGAATCTGATATTTATTGTAACTGCAAGTTACCAATACTAGCTTAAACTGAGATAAATTCTGTTTAATATGCACGATTTTCCTTTTCAAAAAGGCCAGTTTTCTTTTAAACATTTTTACATTTTAAATTACAATTTCCTTAGGAATATAGGAATTTATTTTCATCTGTAGCATTTACTTTCTATGTTTTATGTTTTTATAATGAAACTGGCTCTGATATTCCCCAGTTAGAGAATAGGCTAAGTTTTTAATTTTTAATTACATTTAGAACAGGATTATCCATCTTCTCTGAGGATCAAAGAGAGATAGACAGACAATAGCGAATAGCAAACATTAAGAGATTCATCGGTGTATGCTAATTTACGATTTGTACGAACTGTGCCAAGCAAAGTTCAGATTTCCAACAATGAAACTGGCCATATTTAACCGGATTCAGGATTAATATGCCATTGTTCTTTATATAACGAGGCTCAAGAAGTGTTGAAAATATAAACTCCCATGAATCGGTAGTCGCGTCACTTTCGGATAAGTGTAGTAATACTGTACAGTGTGACTATGTTATAACGCAGTCCATCTATACCTCGGCAGCGAATTTAACGCCTGATTATCTGGACTTCAGCTATTAAATTATACCCTGTAATTACACTGAAAATACTTTACACATCATACGCTCTATGCTGTATTTAATTGGAGCTTATCCGCATATTATAATAAACGCGCGTCCAAGTTAAGGGTTTCATCTGTTCTTGTGACAGTAGAGCACTGATAATAACCCAAATCACAAACAACTTCATTCAATTACTTATTTTATTCATTAAATGTAGAGAAAATATTTATATATACAAATCTCTGGACGCCTCCGTGGTCTAGTCGGTAGCGCGTTGGACCACAGATCACTACCACCCGAGTTCGAATCTCGGCGTGGGCATATCTGAAGGGCGTTTCATCTTTGACTTCGCTTCATTACCTTTGGAGGTCGCTCGGCCGATTTAGTCTACCATGTGCATAAAAAATGACTGTAAAACATCAATCACCAATCAATCTATGCCGAACGCTCAACACATTGACATAAATCGAGTAATGGTGCCGAAACGAAAATCTTACTCCGTTAGAGAGAAATTGGGGGTTGATCGCAAGAGTTCAGTCAAATGAATTATAAGCTAGCGCTTCCCGCGATAATGTTACAAATCCTATCTCCCTCCAATAAGACTGGGAACAGCTATTTTATTGCTACCAAGTTCGTAGTACGACAGCTTCACATAATTTTAATACAGGAGGAAAAGTGTCTATGTAATTAACAATATTGTTGCGACCTGTTGATCAGATTTCCGGCCTACGATAAATGTGAAGCCACAACAGATAAAGGCAGGATCAACGTTAGCAATGTTTCCACAATTCATAATTCTAATTGGAATAAAACGATTGTATTCAGCTACACGAAAATACAACAAAGTATCGCTGTTCTTGTTATTCTCGTGTTCTCAAACGGGGCTGCTCCGATGGCGCAGTAGTTAAAGCGCGGTTCTCCAAACCTCCGGGTTGTGTGTTCGATTCCCAGTCGTATCTGTTTCCTTAAGGATGTTTATGTCATCACCAGCGTCGAGGCTAAACAACTCAACTGAACTCAATTCAAATAGAGAAAATAAGTGAAAAAAATAAGAAAATGGCCGCCTTAACTGTCTTTATATAGAGGTCGACTATAGATAATGACCGATAAACGTTTAATATTAGCAAAGACTATTTATAACAAGACGTGTTACCAGAGAGCTTTAGTGAGCTCCGGTGGCCTAGTGGCTAAGCACCCGGCACCTGGTGCCAACGGTCGCAGGTTCGAACCCCGCAAGAGGTCGAAACTTTTCCACGGATTAATTTCTCGGGTCACTACATCGTGGGTGGCTGACCACGTTAAATGGCGCTGCCGTCTCCACTGAATTATTTAAAATAAAGGGGGACGTTAAAAAAACCCCTGAGGACGTAAAACACTCTGGGAGTGACCACCCTCAGGGTATTTCGGCTCCATCTTTCCGTACTGCTCCCCTGTGATTGGTGGGGGAGGAGGTTTCTCAACCACTCCAACATAGAGGCTGTGCTGATTAAGCGACAGCCTGGGGATTCTCACCGAACAACAAAACCAAAACCCAGAGAGCTTAAATATAGAGAGGCGTTACTCTTGCCGCGCCATGTTGAATTTTGAACCAGTGGCGCCTCAAGCGACCGGAGGTATTTCTCAGATAAACAAAAGCTCCCTGGTTGTCCACATGTGATCGTATATATGTGTGCGCATGGTTGAAATGAATTGCCAATACTAGTACTATATGTTACATGATCACATACTATTTTATTAATTAACACTTTAATTGTGCACACATGATATAGAAAAAAAAGTGATTTCAGAGCCCAGTCACTTAATTCATAGCCTACAATTTGCGATCACTTGACAGCTCGTCAGAAAATAATTGAACGTGGTTTAGGTTATTTCACAGGTTTGTCCGTGAAAGATTTTTTAATGAAAACAATTAGGTATATATGAGGTAAATGCATACAAACATACTTTCATCATGTCAGTTTATCATAGTCCTTAAATTTTTATTTATTTGATAATACATAAATATACAGTTATTATAACGCAACCATAACACAATTCAGTACGAACTTCCCACCATATGGCATATATTCATCATGTCCGTTTAACATATATTAACTAAAAAAAGCATAAGTTCATTTAAAGTCTACACCTCAATAATATAGACCATGCAATATAGGCGTGCCCAGCTGAGAACAAAGAATATACATGGAATATTAACAATGTTTATGTTTGCGTTAACATGTTAGAGATAGAGAAATTAGTACTTTCATACAATAAGTGGCATCAAATCTCTTGTGCCACGTACGGGTTCATCTACAGTTACAATCAGTCATTTGTTATCAAATGTACAGAATAACCCAAATTGCTTCCAGCTCTAAACAACCACTACTACAAAAATATGACATTAATCCAGATCAGTGAACTGTTTAAAGTTAGACAGAATATACCAAGAGGTGTAATAGACACATGCACTGACTACTGTAACAGATAACTCAAAATATATCACATCCAACACCAGTAAATCTGTATCCAAGAGATTGGCCTGTTTACATGGCATCTCATCATCATAGAACTTCAAGGACTGAAACAGAACAATACCTTGTAAAATAATGACTTTAACCATTAAGTGCATACACAATGTGTAAACACATGTTTCCCTTTTTTCAAATTGGTTAAAGAATTTGATTTGATATGCATTTAAGTTATGAAGAGAAGTATACCAATTAAAGCACATGAGATGAACAACCAGGTACTAATTCAGGTGCTGGTAATCCTTTTTTGTATTAAGATATGAAATGGGCTGACAAAATGTCATGGGTTTGATGCCTTGTTTCTTATTTAATTAATTTTATAATACCAATTTTCACCATTAATATTTATAAATATTAATTACCATCACAGCTGTCCCTGTCTCCTGTATAGGTATCCTACCTGTTAATACCCTCCTCTTTGATTTCAGTGGATGCATGCAGTGGAATTGGTACATCAAAAATAGTCGAAATAGCAGTCTAGATAAGTTTATCTCTTGTCTGGTTCATGAATTCCGTTTCAGTGAAGTGTATATCATATACTCTACAATTAGTATTCAAGTAATTTAAATCTTTCCTCATCATATATCTGCCCAACAACAATTAATAACCCATCTTTTACTTCTGTCAAGAGAAAAAAAAGTTTCTACCACTAGTTGAGGTATTTAATAATTAATTTCATAACATTTAAATTATAAATAGAAGTCCATATATATCAATTGCTTACATTTAAAAATAAATATGGATGCAGGTGATCATGTAAATACTCAGCTATTTATAATTACTGTAATTAGGGAAAAATTATCTGATTATTATTATAGTAATTTTAGAAGTCCAATTATATTATTAACAATAACAAAGTAAAATATACCTCCCGCCCATAACATCTTCAGTGGCTCCTGTACATGTAACTGTAAGCTTATGTATATCTTACATACCCATTTTATGATTAATAGGTTGATATTGTTCAATAAAATTTAATAAGATTTTGTCTGAAACAAATATAGATCTAGGTAGATCTTGCTTAGGCCTACTGCTTGGGTCATGTCAAGTAGGGGTGTGTCTACTTCAAATTGTTATGCTTATTTTTTAAATATCCTTTATCTAAAAAAAGCCAGATCATATCAAACTTTTACACTAGCTTTCATTTAATTTCCGGAATGTATTTTTTGGTGCATACTTTTCCTGTTACTGCAGCCGAAAGCGGCGCAGAATTAACCAGCGCCATTAGGCGCCATTTTAACGAAGGGAGCTGTCCGTGACAATCTACCTCCGGTCGCTAGGGCCCTGGCGCTCCATGAATTCAAAATGGCGCCCCATGTTAAAACGCGAAGTAACACGTCTTGTTATAAATAGTCTTTGGTTATAGCTAGAGGTCTAGCTGACTTCGAAAAATAATTCGCAACTCACAACACAACATATTCTGTTTATCTACATATGAACTGGGCGTTATTACACCTGCATTTCCAAGTTATATTTAACTATAACATGCAAGAACGATAGTCAGTCTTAATTTACTCAATTTTGAAGGTTTTTTTGTCATTGCAGTCGTCGACAAAGATCTTTCAGAGTTTATACAGTAAGAGGCTGATTTAATTCAAATTGAAGCTATCATCGAGAGGATAGTCCTGTCTAGCACTAATTAATTGGATGGTCTACGCCAGCATTCTCGCCACTGAGCACACGGTTTGCTATCTCATGCCGCTGCCTGAATCGTTGTAATGAGCCATTTGAGTTAGAGAAGTCAGTGTTACCCAACTCGGTTCCGAACTTCTTAGTCTAACATAATATAACTGCATAAGGTATCATCGGTCACTATGCCATTCTTGGCGCTCGTGTCAAAAATACACAAGAAAATGGCCCGTTCTAGGTTTGTGTTTTGCTGTTCGCTGACGTTTTGGTGCTTCAGTCTATCTAGTACTTTATGTCACATGTACATAACAATATTTCTTGAAAATATCGGCGAAGTTAGGCTTTGTTTAAAATAGCTGTTATATGTGAAAATGGCTGTGTGCATTTAGTTCAGTAATTTCTTGTAGTATAGAATACGTTTACCTTGGTGTGACTTGGTCGAAAGAGGGAAATGGCAAATTGGGGCCCGATATGTGTTGACGATACCCGAATATCGAAGGGCAGCATTATGAAGGGGGGGGGTATGATGGATAGAAATCCGTTTCCACTGTTCTTTTGGCGATAGGGTAAGGGTGTCGTTATAAAGAATGGCATAATATCGAGGGTGCACTCTACAGGGAATCAGTTATTCATCACGAACTATATATTTATTTCATGTGGTAAACGGACAAAATCCCCTCAAGACAAAATCCCCTGACGTGAAGAACAAAAGAAAGCAAATATAAAAACATATATTTTAGCATACAGTTTACTTCAAACTATTTTAACATTTCTTACAAGTCTCTGTGTAAAACACATCAAAAGTTATTTCCATCGAATCAAGTGACTAACTGCCCTCAGAATCTCAGGAATTGTTTTGATATCCTGGTTCCTGTTTGAACAAAGCCTGCAGAGTAACTGTGTGCCATCTTGAATGATCTTCAACCAGGGCTTGATCTTTGGACAGACTAGCTGTCAATGGGTCTCCATATAGTGGGATGGGTGTGTAATCATTGTAGTTCTGGTAATGTTTAGATCTGGTAATGTTGATAATACTTGGCTTCTTTATCAATAATGGACTAGTAGATTCTCATGGAAATTGACAAGTATGTGACTTCCAATGATACCGGGCAGATTAACAAATATCAGGCTTAATTAAGTTCATCTCCCACATCTCAGTAAACTCTGGCTGTGAATGGCAATTAAACTACACTGTCATTTATAAGTATTACATTCAATTTATTGTACATATGAAATGAACAACAATAAATTCATTTCAATGAAAATATATTTAAATAAAAAAGTATTTTAGTAATTAAAGCACTTAATTTATTAATAGGAGGCAAAATAATAAATGCAACTAAAAGAAATTGGTAAAATGAAATCTTAAACTTTTTATATTCTTCATGTGAGGGGATTATGTCCGGGATTCACTTCATGTACTGTACATGATATGTATTTCTCTATTTAACAGTATATCTATATTTTTGTGCTGTCTAGTAAATTATTTACTAGACATATTTAAAATATTATCTTTTTATGATTATTTGTGGCTTGTGTCAGAAATATCTTATATAACGATTTGGTTGCCTACCTCAAATGAACAAGACGCCTATGGTTTGTAATTTACTGCCTCACCACGAGGACTAATTCTACATCAATTTAGAATTTGCAACAGATGCTCTATTTGACAGAGAAAACCTTGCCACTTTTCTGGTTAGATGAAAAACTTCTCTTTCCAAAGTGTGATGGTAGGGATTCGAACCTTCGACGTCCCGTACACTAAGACCATTGACAAGTAGTACATGTTGTGATCCATTATTGTTTTATTGGCTTTGTTGACAAGTGACAAAGCATAAGATCTAATAATTCTTTTCGTTTCTAGGTTGAAAGGTCTGGTTAGTAACCTGACATTCTGTATTTAATTAGCTGACTGCATGTCTTGTCAGCCATAGCTTTTCCAATAAGAGACCGGTATACTTATTTCGGGCCAATTTTCGTATGGTATGTTTTATATGTCAGTGTTCCAATTGTATTGCACCTAAATACATTCTTGTTATTAGTAGTCTTGCACACATTAATTATTATTCTCTATAGGTAGATAGAAGTTTGTTCTAAACTGTTTCAACATTTATAGTACTAAATAGTTTACATGATGAGCACACACACACAAGAAATATTAACCATAAGATGATTTTGTGGCCTTCCAGAAGTAAGAGTTTGGAGTGGAAATAATATAAACTGCTGAATGATAAGAAAATCAGAGATACATAAATAAAGCTGAAACAAATCTACACAAGGTTTTTAAAGCTATAGAGCTTCCACTTTGTCTATTTGTTTGATAGATAACATATGATCTACTCACAACGTTCCAAGCTTTTTCAAGATCAAGAAACACCATCCATATTCTAACCTGGATTTATATAATATGTGATATTTTACAAAACAGGTATCAGAAAAGCAGGCTTTTAACAAATATCTTTAACTCAGTAGTAAGAATATGTAGATATGTGGTGGTTAGTAATACTAAAGAATTCAGTCTGTGGACTGTGGCATTATTAGAACATTAAGACAGTGATGAGATGATAAAACCATAATCAAATGCTTTAACAAATGCTAATTTACATACACGTTTATATTATATCAGATGCTTACCAAGGGATGTTTATTTTGTTATTCGACTTCTATGGTGACAAGCATTTTGTAAATATTTACCAAAATATTTTCTCTAAAAAGCAAAAAGCAGGGTTCATAATGCTAATGTATGGGATATGTATTGGTAACTGAAACTTAAAATTACACCATAATAAGCATGCAACTTCTAATCTGGGCTGTATAATTTATATCTTGCTGGTGAGCCACTGAAATTCCTGGAAAATTAAATCAGTTAATAAATTTTTCTTTCAATCAAGTATCACAAAACTGAAAATGTTTATTCTTGAAATATCAGACATGCAATGTATTAGGATATTATTAAAATTCCCTAAACGTTCAGTAATATAAACGTTATCCCTTCATTCAAGGTGAGACATACTTCTATAGAGGATTATATTGTGGTTTTATTTTAACAGATTGTTAAACTATTATAAAATCTAACCTGAAACAATGATCGATTTATATTTGTTATATTTCTAATAAAGCAGTCGTTTCTGTCAGATAAATACCTGCTTTTTCTTGGCTGAAGCAGGATCAATAATTACATTGATAAGACTTGTTTTGTTGGATTTCAGGCACCATCCAAGACTGGCCTTCAATTCTTCTCTGGTCTCTACATGATACCCGTTGCCGCCAAAAGCTTCTATGATCTTTTCATAGTGTGCATTCGGCGTAAGTGCGGTCGGTAGGATCCTGCAGAAAATTAGAGAACATGTAACTAATAACCTTCTACAAAGTCTATAGTTAATCTGACCAAATATATATTAGTCCATTCGGACTAATACATGCTTCGAGTGTTATCCCTCATAAGCCACACATACGGTCCACATAGCAGGCATGCGTTATCAGTTTTTTTATTATGTTTTTACTCAGACCCAGCATATTCACAGAATGGGAACATAGCAGCACCTAAGTAATTCTCTGCTGTACATGGATTCATTTAAGGTTTATCTCATTATCCAAGAGATTATACAATAAATAAAATATACATGCAAAATGTTAACATCTTACCCAGTCGTGAGATCTCCATCAGCTGTTTCATCATAACTCTCTTTGTGTAAACCATACAAAATGCCAGAGTTGTTGATGATGATAAATATAATAGGCAGGCGATATCTAAAACGAGAAAAAAATTATACAGACTTCCGAATCCACTAATGTACGAAGTAAAACAAAACAAATTTATATAAAAACAAAACAGCTAATGCTAAATATATCCTAGTGAAGTATGAACTTTGAGCAATTAAACACGTTATGTGAATGCCTCAGACTTGACTATAACTGAGCCGACATCTAGCTGTTAGAGTAAGTGACCAGACATGGGGCCAATTCAATTCCAGAATTGATGGGGAATTCCAATTCCTGAAATGCTTATTTAAAAAAATGGAATTGATAAATCTGGAATTGGAATTGAAGTTCGCTATCAAAACGATTAAATCCACAAATTAATTTACCATTTAATTTTTTAATTCAGAAATATTTCTTCCATGACAATCCTGCTTGGAATATAAACTATTTGGAGTAGGTATTCCAAGTAGGTACTCAGAGTAGGTATTCGGAGTACTGTAAGTGTCTGTAAGTGCCATATATGGAATATACAAGTCATCATATATTGGAATTTAATCAGTGTAACAAGATAACAGCCTCATACAACGTTCTGAACGAGTCAGTTGTAAGGCGGGTCTCTTACCTGCAGGCCGTTTCAACTTCCATGCCACCAAAACCAAAGGCACTGTCACCCTGAAGACACACAACACGTTTGTTTGGATGGTGATCTCGACACCAGATGGCTGCAGCTACAGCAAAGCCAGCTCCAACACCCATTGTGCCAAATGTCCCAGCATCAAGTCTACAAATTAAGTCATTTTCTATATTCATTCTACATTGTTAACTAAAACAAAATCACTTACGGGACAGGGTAAAGGAGGAGATCTCAAAATTACAGTAATGCAGAACTTATTATTATGTCTTATAACTCCACGATACCTAAACTAATTATAACATACACAACTACTAACTGACCTATGCCGAGGTAATGAGTTATTGAACATCGTTCTACTAATGTCCATTGTGTTTGATCCCTCAGATACCAGGATCACATCACGAGGAAGCAAATTCTCGATCTGGAAAAGCCACATCCATTATGAAATACAATTTACTTAGAAAATTACTATGAAGAATTATGAATAATGAAAAAATTGCTAAAAACAGAAGTGTAGCAACCACTAAAACTTACCTCATAGAATGCATTATAGTAGTTCATAGGGGGAGATGGTTCATTTATCATGGACTGAAATATATATATATATATATGTGTGTGTGTAGCAAAAGAGAGATAATTTCTTTCACCAACAATGAAATGCACAATTATTTGATCAAAACTATATATATATATATATATATATATATATAGAGAGAGAGAGAGAGAGAGAGAGAGCACAACACAAAACAATATCTTTACAGTGTAATGAGTGAGTGAAGAAGTGCTTTGTTTATTCTCGGTGCTAATAACATCTGAGACAGATCAACCTGAGCTAGATTCTTTTCAAAGATATTGGTGCAATAAGTTTTGTAATTATAATTAATTATTATATATTTTATCAAGAGTGCTACCATATATATTCGCATACAAGTCGCACTCGTGTATAAGATGCACCTGTTTTTAGGACCAGTAAACCCCCTTGGAGTCAAACCCACATATATAAGATGCACTAAAATCAGCAATATTGATTCAAAACTCAAAAATTCATCATCATCACCACTCTTCACTGAACATCTGTTGTATCTGTTCATGTGTCATCATGTCATCATACATGTCGTAACCTTCTTCGTTGGAGTCAATATCAGATTTGTCATACTGTTCAGCCCACAATACATCATCATCTTCCATGCCATCTAAATCATTGCTGATAGATCACTTCTTGAACAATTTGGTAATGATGGGGGAGTTGATTTAATCTCAAGCCGTTTTCACTCACTGTGTGACGATGGATAACAACAGCCGCTTCAGGCTCTTTGCTGCTGTGCGTTCGTTTCCGTAATGCTGTTTGAAGTAGTTTATTAGTAGTTCCCATGTGCCAGCTTTGGAAGTAATTAACACATTGTTTGCTGTAATCGTTTTCCTTTGATGTGGCTTCTATGGTCATTCTTTGCCTAGCCTCATTTACTGTTCCATTCAATTACACATGCTCACATATGTTTTGTGATCATGTCATTAATTTGAGCATCAGATTAAATAATCAGGGCGGTTATCAGGATTAAGTTTGGCTTTGAAAGACGACAGAGAAAACAGACCTAATCAATTTGTTTATTGTTTATATATTAATTATTAAGGCTGAAAAACAATTTTATTATATTTCCCCCTAAATTATGCCAACTATTTCCTTCTCTTTTAGTCTGGCTTGCGTACAATATGCACTTGATTTTGGCATTAATTTCGGAATATAAAGTGTGACTTATACACGAGTATATACAGTATATAAAGATGGTACAAAATAATAATTGGACCGCATGTCACACTAATACAGCACAATGCCATGTATTAACAGCTAACAGCTATTAACA
Organism: Paralvinella palmiformis; assembly: GCA_025642065.1. NCBI lineage: Eukaryota > Metazoa > Annelida > Polychaeta > Terebellida > Alvinellidae > Paralvinella > Paralvinella palmiformis. The sequence continues at coordinate 21,221 of JAODUP010000016.1, forward strand.
AGCGAACAAAAAGAAGTAGTTTGGGATTAAAGATTTTGTTAGTTAGACAAATCTACTGCCTTTTATCTTTTGGTTTTTGAAATTCCCCCATTATGTTCTCTATCACATAACCAAAATGTACAGTTTTTGTATGATAAGTTCCTGAGCAAAAATAATCCAAAAAGAAATAGCCAATAGACATGACAGACTGTTTTGAATGATGTTGAGCTGTTGAGTTGTTTAGCTTTGACACTGATCACATTTGGGACACATGGCCACAGGCTTCTCCCATGGAAAACAAATCCGAGAAACATGGGTATGAACTGGATTTGAACCCACAACCCAAAGGTTTGTAATGGAGTGCCCTAACAACTAGGCCATTGAACTGCCCGATCTGAATGATGTAATACTGTTATATGTTTTAGCTCACTAATTTATCATAAGAGGTCACACCTGTGTACTCTTCATGTTTTCTTCAATCTTTTCATGCAACATCCTCCACCAAGCAGAGTTCGGATTGAACTCAAATGTTCCAGGTTTACTTTTAACTTCTTGATTCATCTACAAGCAATTGATACAAAGAAAATAAATAGTATGTTGGAATAATGGTTCCAAGAAATGTATTGTCAGGGTTCATTTTATATATATCAATGATTTAACCCTGATATTTAATCATTCTAAGACAGTTTTCAATGACCGATGCTGAATTTGAAAAACAAAATACTTTCGTAAAATACAGTATAGTGAGTGTTTGTATATGGTTAGATATAGATAATGAAAATCTGCAGTTACAGTTCATCAAGTGTGTATGTGTGTGTGTGTGTCTGTGTGTGCATGTGTGAAAGAAAATATAAACTACACAAATTCATTAATTGTATTTATGTGACAAGGAGACAAAACCTGCATATTCAGTGTTTGCCAACATCGCAGTTATTAATGTATGAATAAAACAAACGTTGAAAAAAGGTTATTATTGCAGGAAATATTTATATTACACTAACTTGTTTAATAACACAGTTTACATCTCCATGCAGAGCAACAGCTGCAGGCACGCCATTGTTTAGTTCTTCAGCATGGATATCTATCTGAATGAAGAAATATTAAATTAGAAAATTGGTCAAAATATGAAAACTCAGTGAATAATGATAAAGATAATTACTACAGAGATGGCTAGCAAGTGAACACTGCCAATATACCAAAGAAAATCATACCTGAATAAATTTAACATCCCGACTGAAGCGAGGCGACTGACCAAAATGAAGAATCCAGTTCAGGCGAGCACCAAGAAGAAGAATGACATCAGCATGTTGGAGTGCCCTGCAGATATGTTTAGATAATAACAAAAAAGTACACCGAATAAGAATACATGCAACAAGGAAAGGTGTTCACTGAATAAGTACAAACAATCTGGTTAACCGCGAGAAAGCCACAGAGGTTTTTCCCTTCATATGCTGTAATTCCATATATGTATATAGGCATATATTTGAAATGAGCTGCAGAAGTCCAAGGTATAGATCTGTGGATAAACAGTACACTGAGCACTTTATTTCAGAATTAATCTCAAACTGAATTGCTTCAAATGTGAAATGAAAACCAAAATTTGGAAACATAATAATTAGTCCAGTTACAACTTTAATAATTAATCCAGTTATATCTTTAATAATTAATCCAGTTACAACTTTAATAATTAATCCAGTTACAACTTTGTTAACATTTCTTTATATATATATCTGACCTTGTCCTAGCTGATGATACACATAAAGGATGGTCATCAGGAAGCAATCCTTTACCCATTGGAGTTGAAAGAAATGGCAGCTTGTGACCAATTACAAACTCGTGTATGGCATATTCAGCTTGGCTATATGCTGCACCTGAAGACACAAGTATAAAATAACCATTACTCATGGATTTAGAATCTAAATGGTTGTTCTAAAATATGAAGACATGCACAGAAATATGTTCAGATAAATTAAAGAACATTAAAGATAAAAAAAGATGACAGTGCAACTATCTATGGGTACTGTATTACATTATTATAGCACACTAACTGACATAATTAATAGATGATTTACATAATCATTCACATAATGTTTATCTATTTAATAATTGAAAAACAATTGTTAGAAAATAAACAGTTTCAGAGACTTAACCATATAGTTTTTGCTATACAGTAGGCCCTTTGTTATACTGTGGTCTGCTATAACATGAAATCAGATATAACACTGTCTGACCATGGACCCCGATTTGTGAAATCCATGATAGAGCATTTTTATGTGAAATAGCATGAAATCTACCACTGACCAATAAAAATTTGTTCACAGTTTGTAATTCACACTTAAAAACAGAGCCAACAGCCACAACTTACTCACAAGCAGATTTATTGAACAAAAATTTAATTACACACCACCTTGGCCCAATTAGCCAAACAAACAGCCCAATCACAACTCTCATTTAGTGTGTGACTCTACCTACTAAATACATTGATTCTATTTATTAATTCACAACTATTGCATGTTTTATTTATTGTAATTAGAAATCATATTTTGTTTATAAAAGATCCCTGTTTTAATCATATTGTATCAGTTACTGCCTTCATCTGAAAACATGCACTATTTCTGGCGGATGACTATCACCAATCCAACATGGCTGTTACATTTTGCACAATTTTGCAGAAGCATTTTATTTTCCACACAAACACTGAGGTAATATTTATGTTTAAGTCAACAAATGATTAAACAATTACTCGGAACATTTATGAAATAAACAGTTGTATGTAATCTTCAAGGATGGTGCAAAATGAGGTGAATACATGGACTCCCTATTATTGCCCACCCTGACAGTGCTATGTCTCGCTTCGCGGTCCATCTATAACGCGGTGGACAGGTTGTGGACCCCAACAACCGTGTTATAATGGAAGCCTACTGTACCTAAGTTAGTGGGTGCATGAGTGGATGGTTTGATTAGCCTCAGCACCTAGGACATATAGTTAAGAGACGTCCAACAAACTAGAAACGTCCAACAAATAGCGATATGAGTCTGATTCAAACTCCAGCACAGTGCTCTAACAACTGTCCTATCACAGCATCCTGACTATTGTTAAGCTTTCAAATAAACTGACACGAGCTATCATTGCAGCCTTCTCTGGACACATGAATGGTGCTTCTCTATTCATAAATACTCACCCTTCCCAATTATAACCAATGGCCGTTGTGCATTAGCAATCAAATCCAAAGCCTTCCTGATGTCATTATTGTCAGACAATGTACGAGGAGGAAGTGGACACGTATCCACCAGCCTAAAGTACAAAATAACATACTCAAATGTGTTGTTGGCTTCTTCAAGCACTACTTAAAATGCTTAATTTATACCTAACAAGAATTACTTTATACCTAACCAGAAATAATATTACATGAAAAGTTCTCATTCGATATTTTTGCTGCTTCTAACTATTCTAAATTGAAAATGTATGGATGTCTTTATATTAACTTACTGAACATTTTTTATGGGCACTTGTCTGGCAAGCATATCACCAGGAATATCCAGATAGCATGCACCAGGTCGTCCAAATATACTTGTACGAACTGCCTGTATGTGAATAAAAATAGTGTGTGTCAGACCTCTAGCACATAGCCACAGTGTGTACTCATTTATCTTTGATTTAATAATAATAAGGTAGATTTAATATCCTTGCAAGTGCCATTCAATAATATGTACATCAAACATAATAAGAAATTTGAACAATCAACTTTCTTTGCCAGTGAAAGCAACATTGAAGAGGTAGATTTTCAGAATGCATATCATTCTAAGAGATAACATTTTTAATCTTCACCAGTAAGATGTTCCACAAAATCAGGGCTGCTACAATAAATGCCTAGTCATCATATGACTTAAGCTAAACAATTTATTGATATTACTACAGCACAGAGAAAAACAGGTCAGAATATGTAATAAATCTCCACAGACCTGTTGGGTTCATATTGGTTGACTCAGCCACAAATGACATTCTTCTCATATGTGTTAAATATTTGGGGATCATGTCCCTAAATAACTGACAACGAGTTATAATAATCCTCACAGGAGGTTGACAATGACGCTGAATTTACTAATCCATATATTATTTAATATCATTCAAAGGCCGTTAATTATCATTATTTTTATCTTTAATTACTTCTATAAATAACAGAATATTACTGACCTTTTCTACATAAAATGGAATGCGTTCAACTGAACTTGGTCTGGCAGCATATTTACAATGTAAGCTTGCCGAATCCACCTGAAACATTATTCAAGATTTCAATGAAATCTAAATTGGTGCATCTTTCAAAGCTAAATAAAATGATAGTCACAGACATACCTCTGTCTGTGTCAATACAGCCACACCTAAGATGCATACATTGTAATTATTAAATTACTCATTATTCCATGTATTATATTTTGATTATTGGTTTGGATATAAAAAGTCATAGAATCTTTTGATAGAGAGCATTCTAGTCTTAAAAGACACAGCCAAATATTAACCTATACAATTATTACATATCAAAGCAGTTTTATTAAAATTTATTGATTGATTTTTTTATGGCCACTTTTTTACACGTGGTAGGCTAAATGGGCCGAGCAACTTGCAAAGGTAATGAAGCAAGGTCAAACAGATTCAAAATCAGGTAATAGTGATCTGTGATCCAACACACTACCAGCTAGACCACGGAGGCACCCCCAGTTTTAAAAGCATCATCATGTAAAGGTTATCATATACTACATTACAATAATTACATATCAGAGGTGATTACCAAATTAGATATTACATAATTACTTGATGATACTCTTGGAATGTGCCCATAGATTCTTGTTCACTCTCTCCTGCTCCACTTATAACAATCAAAGGCCTGTAAAGGGACACAGCAAGAAACATAATTAACTTTGATTAATAAAATCTGGGTTATGCATATATCAAGTCTATAATAATTTGTCATAATAGTTATGTTGATTTGTAATCTGAAGCAATTTATTAATATTAACCAATTACAAAAGAATTTAAAATTTAGAAACAGCTCAATATAATTATGATTTAATAGAATAAAATTATTTGTGTGTGCGTGTGTACGTACTGGTGCAAACACACACACACACACACACACACACACACACACACACACACACCTTACCAGCCATTCTCTTTGGCATTTGCCATTCCTGGTAAAGCATGCAGCATGCCAGGGCCTGGAACTGTTAGACATACTCCTGGTCTGAATAAGACATTAAACATCAATTATACACACATTAAACATTTAGTTAATTATGTAGTCTTAGACATTTCATGATGGCATATAATAGACATCAGCTGTGGCTTGAATTATACTCTTAGTTAGACATATAACAGTAACTGTACTATCTGATAATCATACAAAGTTTCAATAAATAGATCCATCAAAAATATAATTCGATTATATAAGATGAAATATACTTTTCTATGAACAAATATGATGTGGATAACATACCTTTTTGTTAGGTAACCAATTATCTGTGCAGCATAAACTGCCTGGAACATTATCACAAGTAATTATTTCCACAAGAAAGAACAACAAATCAAACATGAAGTATTAACACTACATATGTGCAGTTCATTTAAAATAACCACGCTAGATTAAAGAATGGATACAGAATAAAAAGGATCGTCACATAAACGTAGTCAAAAAAGAAAAACTATTGCTATTTAGGGTTTAACTTTGATGATGATAATAATAATAATATGCAGTAATTTTATGGTCATAAGAAAAAAGTCTAAATCAGGTAGAAACAATACACATCCCCTGTAAAACGTAATTAGTACAAATATACACTATGCATAAAAACATATCTGCCCCATACCAAGATTAATAGTATCACACACACACACACACACACACACACATATATATATATATATATATATATATATATATTGACAGGTATAAAAATGGACATATTGATGAGCAATTCCCAAATTGCTTATTTAAAAAAAATGGAATTGGAATTGATAAATTGGGAATTGGAATTTTCTACAAAAAATTTAATCCACAAATTAATTTACCATTTAATTGTTTTTCTTCTATGCCAATCCTACATGAAATATAAACTACTCAAAGTAGGTATTCCAAGTAGGTACTTGGAGTATGTACTCAGAATACCCACTCTATCTGGAATTGATAAATTTGATGTGGAATTGACCAAATGGAATTGATTGGAATTGACAAAATGGAATTGACACCATGCCTGGAAAACATTTGCAATAGTATATGTATTCAGTCAGTTTTATTAGAAAATTTAAAAATATGACAGGATATATTTGCTGAGGGTAGTAACAAGAACAGTACACACACACACACACACAAACAAAAATTGTGATTTTGTTCCTTTGGCATTTATCTAGACAAAATTATGACTTTTATTTTGAGACCATTCCTGAGTGGTTGTTTTTTCTATTCACCAGCTATACATGTGATGAGCTATTCATATGGAATTTATCGTAATATTTATCCACACAGTGTATTTTTGTTTCCTGTAATCATCATATGTGACAATTAACTGCAGTTAAGATGATTTATTAAATAAAAGATCAGATGAGATTTCACATAATATGTATAATTACAATATGAAAATATGATCCAGTACTATCTACACAGACCCCTACTTGATGGGTACCAACGAGTACTTACTTCGCATAAAGGTAGCCTCCCCACAATGATCTTTAGTAATAACCCACAAGTGATGGATATACAGTATCTTATCATGTTTCTATTTCAATAAATCTATTGTTAAATCTATTGTTACACAACTATTAGCACAATCATTACCCTTTTATAACCACTCATTATAAACTCTCCAAGCTGTATTTGCTGGTAATAAGAAAATAGTTTTGTTTAAAACAACTTGAACATTTAATCATCTGATCTTACTTGAAACCTCTATGTGGCTTCTTAGGTAGTGATCATCTGCATACAATTACAAATGAAGTTTTTGTTCTCCAAATTACTGACATAAATTTGATATTTTAGTGAAATGTTCTCCCATACTTCAAAATTATATTTGCTTCTTGATGCGATATTAATAACTTCTGGTCATGATGATACTGTATATTCAGCTAACATGAAAAACAAAATTACACTCTTATTAATTGAAGACGCATGGAAAGCAGCTAGATGAATTAAAATGTAAATAAGATTAATGTTTTTAGCCATCTCAGAAATGATTCACAGCTGCGTTATCCACAGGAGAGAAAATATAAGAGAGATAGATAGCAGGATAAGAAAGATTCATCACCCAAAATTACTACAAAATAAAGATTATTCATGAGCTCCAAAGCTGCTCTTTAACTTTAGAGCATTCTGAAAATATTTTTGAAAAGTAAATATCATATGGTACATTCTGGTATATTTTATGGGTGACTTTAATAGCAGTAATTCGAACACAACAGTAAAGTCTGAAAGTGATATCTTTGTATTTTCTCATTGGGATTGATCCATAACAGACAGTTCAATATTATCTGTAGTACGGTCAGTGGTGAGCATCTTTTTAATTAATAATTACAAAACTTCTATTGCGCCAATATCATCAAAAATAATTAAGCTCAGTAGCACACCTAGTACAGGGGTTAGGCAAACTCAGAGTCCAAGTACGATGCAAAGTTCTTCACCAATGATCAGATGGAAAAGAAACTTAGGAAGGATAAGCGTATCTGAAACTGTGCTATTTGATGACTTAACATGTTCAGAGAGTGAATTCCAAAGAGTAGGGACAACAAATGAAAAAACACGAGTCCCAGCGTGAATTTTAACCCTGGGAACAGACAACAAGTGAAAACCAGATGACCGGAGTTCTCTGGACTTGGGTGCTAAAGAAAGCATAGAAAATAGATATGAAGGTTCTCCAGAAGAAACAGTTTGATAGGAAATGGTGCAGAGTTTGAAAATGATGCAAGATTGAACAGGGAGCCAGTGAAGAGATTTCAGAAGTGGGACAGATGGGAAAACCGAGGAGACTGTGTGACAACCCTAGCTAAGCAGCTTTGAACACACTGAATCTGTCTTGATTTATTTCAGGCTCTGGGTTGAACACACTGCACACATATAATAACTGGGTATGTGGAAATCTCACACAATCAGTACCATTATGATTTACTTACTGCTTGTTCATTCCTCATGCCAACATACTTTATGCCCACTGACTGGATGGACATGGCAACCTCTACTATAGGCCAGCCAACAATACCAAAGACATACTCAACACCCTGTAGATTAAATTAAGCAGAATTAAAATATACATTCATAAAATGATCACACTTCCAAACTGAGCTATGAGAGTATAATAACTCCGATGATCACGTGACAAGGACTGACTACGCTGGCAATGATTCCGGAGTTAGTTTAACCAACTACTGAAAGCACCTTTTGATAGACGTCTTTCCCATCTATTGGCCAATCTTTCCCACTAACCAGTTTGTTTTAAATTTAACCATATTAAGATGACGCTCTTTGCTATATGACATCTCCGTGAGCCAGTTGGTAGTGTTGTTGGCCACAAACCACTAGCAAATAGGTACAAACCCAGACACATGTCACGACTAAAGGGTCTTTCATCTTTTATTTCACTTCATTACCTTTGAAGGTGGCTGAGCCTATTTAGACTATTTTAATGATGTTGACTTAGTACTTCTATAATATAAGCTGGATAAGTTTAGAAACTTGAATCTCTTCACATCGGGGAGCTTTGTTTTAAGGATGTTACCACTGTGGTGACTAATGTTTGTGAAAATCTCCTACTTGAGTCTTAATCTGACGAGGAGCATATAATGGGAGCATGGTTTGTAAAACCTTCACAATTAAAAGAACATATCTTTAACCCATTCAAGTTGAATGGGAAAAATTGACATTTCAATATACAACTTATAATATAATATATACTAATGAATAATTTATTTTGAACTTCATCAAAGAACTGATGTGTGTAAATACCACTAGGCCAGGATACTCTATTGAGTAGCATTGGATTATGTTTCTGATCTACAATGATCTTAAATGATATATATGACTCAGATCTGTATTAATCCAGCAAATACCTGAACTCCCAAGGGAGTATACAAACCATGCTGGCATTATGGGCTCAGAGCATTACACAGTCATCACGTCCTGTCTGGTTCTCATTTCTGGCTGAGTGAACCAGTTGCCACATGACAGCATTGCAGCCCCAGAGCCTCAAACCTGTGACCCTTCACTTACGAATCCTATGCTCTAACTAACTGCACCATCACAACCTTCTAAACCAACTGCAAGCCCGATGTTGAAAATGACAGCTGAGCTTTTCCCTGAACGATTGATGTTTTACGGCTATTTCTGTGCACATGGTAGGCTAAATAGGTTGAGCGATCTCCAAAGGTAATGAAGCGAGGTCAAAGATGAAACACCTTTCAGATATGCCCATACTAAGATTCGAACAGGGGTGGTAGGGATCTGCGACCCAACACATTACTGTTAGACCATGGAGGCACTCTTCTTTTTGCTGGATACACACATCCTGACTGATTCATTACCTTTGAAAGTTGCTCTACCCATTTAGTCTATGGTGTGCATACAAGTGCCCATATAACAGTGCTATTTGTTTGTAGGATACGTTTCCTGAGGGAAATTTCAATATTTTTTACATTTTCTTAACCTGTGTGTGTTGTGAGTCAATGGTCGAGTCAGGACACTGTACCATCAGCTTCATAAACATAGATAAAATTGTCTACAGGTAATTTGACACAATCAGCTAAGATAAGTGATTTTCTAATACACAATTTTTTCAGTTCATCAGCAAAAACTGAATTTATGTGAAGTACATTTGTATTGAAGTCACCCAAAATATATACAAAAGGTGACTCTTAATTATCAATAATGTTACATGGTTTGTGTAAATAATCCATATAGTCGTCATAGAAGTGTCCTGACTCAACCATTGACTCACAACACACACAGGTTAAGAAAATGTAAAAAATATTGAAATTTACAAAAACTGTGTTATTGATAGCCATTAACCACTTTTTGTTTCAGTTGATTGTAGTGTAAATGTATTTACTAAATTGTCTATAAATTATAACAATTTTCTTTGAAACATATCACTGAGGAGGACATAACTGAGTATAATATTGTTACCGAATATTGGCCGAGACATATTCCTTATGATTCATTGTTATGTAATGACTGCAACTGTTCAAATGAAAGACATTTACAGGAAATAAGTATTTTTATAACAATATTATTCAAGTTTTACAAACAACTGTTGAGGATTGTGTACCCAATTTTAAATCACATTGTAGCCAATACATCCCAGGTTGGAATGAAGATGTGAATGCTAATCACTTCTTAGCCAGGGATGCCTTTCACTTTTGGCTCATAATCGGTAAACCTTGCCAAGGTGTTATTTATAATCATATGAAATTTAGTCACTCTTGTTTCAAATATGATCTCCATTATTATTTAAAAAAACGAAGAAAAGATAAAAGCTGATAAACTTGCTGATGAATTATGTGGCATTCTGGAAATCAGTTAAGAAGTTGAACCGAAATAGACGTCTAACAATTAATTCAGTTGATAATATTTCAGGTGAAGTTGCCATAGCAGAAGTGTGGTGAGACCATTATAAATCAATTCTTAATCATGTTGATCAAAGTAAATATAAAAATAAAGTTACAACAACATTGTGTAATACTAATTTTGACAGTGGGGTGCATGTTTCTGTAGCTGAAATAGCTGATGCTATCAAAAATCTGCAAAAGGGTAAATCTTTTGGGTTGGATGGATTAACTGGTGAGGCATTTGTATACTCAAGTCAAAGACTTCAAATTTTATTATCTTTAGATTTGACCTCAATGCTTACACATGGTTAGTTATCCAAATATATGATTGATTCTGTTATCATATCACTTGTTAAAAACAAAAATGGCATACTCTCAGATAAGGACAATTACAGGCCAATTGTCCTAGCCTCTCCGGTATCAAAAATAAAATAAAAATAATGTGTGAGGAATTTCTTTGGACTTCAGATTACCAGTTTTGTTTTTAAAGAAGGTCATTTTACTGACTTGTATATAAACAACACGATACCCCAGTATTTGTGACTTTTTTAGATGCTTCTAAGGCTTTTGACCGTGTGAATCATTTTACATTATTTAATAAACTGTCAGCCAAAGGTGTGCCAATATATTTAATCCATATTATTGCTAATGTGGTACCAACACCAAAATATGTCAGTGAAATGGGTAAATATGATCTCCACTACTTTTACTGTTATTAATGGTGTCAATCAAGGTGGTATACTGTCACTACTTCTCTTTAATATATACATTGATGATTTGAGTTTGACTTTATCAAAAGATAACTTTGGTTGCTGTTTAGGTTGAAGACTTATAAACCATATTGAATATGCCGATGATTTATGTATGTTGAGTATGTCATTCTATGGAATGCAAAAATACTTAACATTTGTGGAAAATATGGGTCTGATCACAATATGGTAGGCCCCTGTTATACAGCAGTCTGTTATAACATGAAATCCATTATAACATGGTCAGACCTTGGACCCTGATTTGTGGAATCCATGACAGAGCTTATTTGTATGAAATGGCATGAATTCTGCCACTGAGCAATAAAAAGTTTCAAAATAATTTGAACCCGTTTCCACAGTTTATAATTTACACATAAAAATATAGCCAATGGCTACAACTTACCCATGAGTAGAGTTATTAATCACAAACCTAATTACACACCACCTTAGCTCAATCAGCCAAACAAATAACCTAATCACAACCTTCATTTATTGTGTGACTCCATCCACTAAATAAGTCTAATAATTCACAACTATTGCTATGTTTTATTTATTGCAATTAGGAATCATATTTTGTGTATAAAAGACCTCTGTTTTGATCATATTGTATCACATGCTACCTTCATCTGAAAAACACAATTTTGCAGAAACATTTTATTTTCCACACAAAAACTGAGGTAATATTTATGTTTAAGTCAACAAATGATTAAACAATTTCTGTGAGCATTTATGAAATAAACAGTTGTATGTAATCTTCAAAGAGGGTGCAAAACGAGGTGAATACTTGGACTCCCTATTATCGCCTACACCAACCATGCCCAGTCTAGCTTTCCGGTCCACCTATAACGTTGTCTATAGGTTGTGGACCACAACAACTGTGTTATAACGGGGGCCTACTGTATTATGTATAATAGTAAGAAAAGCTTGACCATGTTATTCAAGCCTAAGAAACTTAAGATCTTAAAATTCCAGCATTGTACTTGTGTAACAATCAGTTAGATTATATAGTTAGGTATTAAAATAGAAACCTACTCTTGTAAATATGTCTAATCTGATATGAAAAGACAACTTTTGTTTTGATATTGTCAAAGTGTGCTTATTTAAATCATACTGTACTAACCTGTACTGTACACAATTCTGGTATAATTCTTCTGGAACCTTTATGAAAAAAGGTTATAACAATAGACTTAGGTGACTTACGAAAATGGATAAACAATAATTAAAACATTGTAGTGCAAGTGGAAGGTTTGTTCACTATGGCATACTTACCTTTGGTGAATTACAAAGGAAACATATCATAAATATAATCTACAGGCGGTAAAATGAGTATATTATAGGCTTCAGCCCAGTTCAAATAGTATTATTATGAGTGTTGTTTTATCTTCAGTTCCGTTGTCTTCTCTTATCTGAGGTTACTAGTTTAATATTTTAGACACTAGGAATTTATATTCTATGATCAGTATATTCTCTGTTTTAATTATGTTTATGCTGTGGTGATAATTTGTTTCTTTTAAATGAGATGTTATGTAAAATTCCCACTGCCTGATGTTGTACATAATCTATTTTTACTGTAATAATTAGTTCCTTGTATTGTACTACTATGGACTGAGTCTGAAATAAAGATTTAATTTTTTTACATACATGTATATATAAACATTAGTCCTGTAACCCCCCTTATTATTATTATTATTATTATAAGATTCATGTTTTTATAATATCTCTTTCAGAAAGCCCGCTTTAACTTCAAAGTGTACATATTCATATGGTAGACTATTGTCTTATACAATATATAATATACTAAAGTAGACCATATACAGAATCTATAGGCTAAATCAAGTGTACCAGATTTTACCACAAACCTGATTCTTCAGGGCTTCAGCTAGTACAGTATTCCCATCCACGGACATGGTGTTAGTGCAACAGAATCATATGAGAATGCAACAATCCAGATTGTCACACCGTTATTACTGTTTTTTCTTATAACTTATTGAACATTGTACTCAATAACGCTCACAACTGTACTCTTCTTTGTTCATTTTCTGGACATTGTACTCAATAAAGACCATAATTTTGACCATGAAGTAGAAAGGTAACGAATATTGATTCTGAATTCGCCAGATGTCGCCATTGTCCAAAGGGTGCCTGTTTATTTGAAGACCGAGTCGGGACAAGACCAAATCGGTCATAACCGAATCGGGACAAGACCAAATCGGTCATAACCGAATCGGGACAAGACGAAATACTATTATGTTTACCACATATAACAATATGAGGAAACATGTAAGTTGTGTAACTTTCTATATTAAATCACTTTTACCATCTTACCGTCAAACCTAACTATGTGCCGAAAATGTTCCACAGATTCTGAAAATCGGTGATGATGATTGATGTTTTACGGCCACTTTTATGCACATGGTAGGCTAAATGGGCTGAGCGACCTCCAAAGGTAATGAAGCAAAGTCAAAGATGAAACACCCTTCAGATATGCCCACGCCGAGATTCGAACTCAGGTAATAGTGATCTGTGACCCAACGCGCTACCAGTTAGACCACGGAGGCACCGTGAAAATCAGTGATGCATAGCAAGAAGGCGACGCCACTCCAAAATAATATGCTAAATCTTGTTCAACACAAATTTAATAACTAATCGAGAACGGATAACGTTCAAAGAAAAAAAGGGAACCATTAATATCTTTATTATCAATAAATAATTGCTTGTAAAATAATTCTATATCTGAAATATTATTTCTGGAACACGATGAAATAAACACACTGATGTGGCTAAATATGTTACCTTTAACACTTTCAAAAATATCGTACATTTATTTCATAAGAAATATCATCAGCTGGCCACTTGACATAAATCAATCAACAGAAACGAGTGTGTATATATAGGTAAGGAAGGGTATTATGTCGAGAAAACACGGGTCATCCAGTTAGATACTATTACAGTTGCCAGTGTCCATAGGCTCAAGTCATATGGCGATTGTGCATTTAGTATTGCAGCCCCCACTTTGTGGAATAGTTTGCCGGCAGATATTAGAATGGTTGCTGCTAGTAAGGGCGCTTTATTAAATATACATTATTATTATCATGTGTTTGTAAGAATTATCTCATCAAGCTTCAAATTAGAATTAAGTTAGAAGACATCTTTCCTGTAAATAGCGATACCTGTGTAGCCTTTGGAGCCTGGTGTCAACATATCCCCCCCCCCACCAGACGTGCATAAACGCTTATACGTGAGTTGATATTCTAATAGAACCCCGTACTATATTCCACCGCTTTTGTTTAAAAAAATAATATTGTTAGAATCATCTTTCAAATAATTCCGCAATTTCCCATCTCTGACGTTATAGATATTCACAAATCTGGTGTAAGTTCACTTCTCAATGTATCTATAAAATTTTATCGCTGTCAGACCTTTTATCATTCCGTTATGACGAAATATGGCACCACGCCAATGAACCTATTACGTGTACGCGCCAGAACAGCTACAGATGTTAAAATACAACTGCGTCCCGATATGTTTCAAACACTGAAATCATCACTCAATGTATTCTTATGATGGAAAGGGGGTGGGGATTCATTCGGCACGAATATTAAGTCTATAATACGTTATATATATATATATATATATAAATATATATATATATATATGTGTGTGTGGACTTATATTCCCTCATAACTCTATATTACATAGAATTTAAATAATTTTAATGAAATGTCATGGTTGATATATCACTCTAAACTGTAACTAAAATATTCTGAGACCTCCTTTAATATCGGGTTGTTCGGTTAAATGTTATGTTATTTTAATAGACCCTCCCCCCACTGAGTTTTCTAATTTTCTTTATATTTTAGACACTTCAACTCTCAACTACAAGAGGACTTTTTCATCAAATTACGATCTCAGTTTCTTCATATATGACGACGCCTCTTGTAGTCTTTAAACGGAATAACCGGGTTTACAACAATTTTTCACTAATATCTTTAGAGGTGCCAGATAAGGTAGTAACCCCTTTCCTTTTACATGCTTTTGTCTGTATGTGTGTGTGTGAATAATTACTTCAGTGTAGATCGAAAGACCCTCTCTCCTTATGTAAATACCTACTATTTCAAAATGTAATTAAGAGAACGACTACATATCGGGAAATATATCTCACCAACACAGACACAAGGCGGATCCAAACCTATAACGTGGAGGTTTGTAGCGCAAAAGACCATAAAGATGAGAGGCGCCTCCGTGGTAGCGGTTTGGACCAGTCTTGGGTCACAGATCACTACCACCTGAGTTCGAATCTCGGTGTGGGCATACCTGAAGGGTGTTTCATCTTTGGAGGTCACTCGGCCCATTTAGCTTGCACAACAGTGGCCATAAAACATCAATTATCATCATCTATAAATATGACGTTGACATTATCACTTACAATATCTAACATGAGATTTCCGTAATGAGACAGCTAATATAATACCTTCTATCTCAGATATAACATCTGCTAAAACAATCGTTTTCACGATGTGTCAGATGGCCATAATGGATACAAGGAATATTTGTTACCTAGAGCCATTAGTTGTATTTCGCGATTTGCGTGAATTTGGGTACAATTCATTATTGATATCGAATTAACTGTCGGTCCCTAACTACACGCGTGAGGCCTTTAGGTCTGATGGCCACGTGTTGGACAAATCCTTCTCTTGGCATAATCAGGATTTAGTAGTGACATAATTCCATTTTAAGTCAGATGGTGGATGCTTTAAAATCACCCTATTTTAATTGACTGGCGATCGCAAGAGCCTTCTTCTACATCATTGAGCCACTGACTGGATGGAATATGTTGGCCACCCGTCTTTAGGGACCATTGCCACAAGAAGTCATTCATATCAATATTGGTAGTGGACACACAATGGCGTTTACGGCTAGAATTACCATTATCCTGAAAGGGATCTAAAATTTCATGATATCTCATGACGTTTCGGACCTGCGTACGGCACACCCCAGACATGGGGTCAATTCCATTTGGTCAATTCCAATTACACCTCAAATTTATCAATTCAATTCCATTTCCGGGGTTTTTCCGACTCTTTTTGCCTAATTTTTTTACCATGAGTAGGTATTCCGAGTAGTTTATATTCCAAGTAGGATTATCATGGAAGAAATATTTCTGAATTAAAAAATTTATTGGTAAATTAATTTGTGGATTTAATTTTATTTTGCCCGTTCTAAACATTGAACGGGGGTAAATTCCTAAATAGCAATATCTCTATATAGATTACGAGCATGCTATGTGGTGGTGTCACCGTGTTGTGGGTGGAGCCAATGGTATCCAGACCATTTTAATTGGTTAAATACTCACGTGCGGTGCCACAGTCAGTGTTCATATGTGATATATATATATATATATAAGGAACCAAAGTTCAGGATCAATTTGGTTTTAGTATATTAGTAACACCACATGTAAGTGTTAACCCTGCAAAATTAGCACAAGCCTAACCACAAGGTGCTTTTAGCTAAAGAGGTATTTGATTATATTAAGTGGTGGATCATAGTCTTTGGTGCATCCCCATGTAAGAGTATATTTTCTAATCATCAAAGATGTGTTTATATTCCACTGTCCAGTAGGAGCCTTGAAACGAATGTATTTGTTTAGCTCCACCCAGCAGGGGTCAGATCCTGTATTTACTTTCACAACCCTGCTGGGTACTAAACCACTGACATATGGTAAGGTTACAAAATCTCTCAAATGGTTATTAAACAGTTAGGTCTGGGGAAAGGCTATAGTAGTCACAGTTTTAGGAGAGGAGGGGAAGATTTGGCTCCAGATTGGCATTCCCGGTGAGATGATAAAATTTATTAATTCCTAAATAGCAATATCTCCATATAGATTAATTGTTTAAATGCTATGTGGTGGTGTCACAGTGGATGATCCATGATCCAGATCATTTATATATATATAAATGCTATATATAGATGTATAGTATCTGATATATATATATATATATATATATATAAGGAACCAAAGCTCTAGTGAGTGAGCTCCGGTGGCCTAGCGGTTGAGCACCCAGCACTTGATGCCAACGGTCACAGGTTCGAACCCCGTAAGAGGTCGAAACTTTTCCACAGATTAATTTCTCAGCTCACAACATCGTGGGTATTTCGGCTCCATCTTTCCGTAGTGCTCCCCTGTGAGTGGTGGGGGAGGAGGTTTCTCAACCACTCCAACATAGAGGCTGTGCTGATTAAGCGACAGCCTGGGGATTCTCCCCGAACAACAAAACCAAACCAGCTCTAGTGAGCTCCGGCGGCCTAGCGGTTAAGCACCCGGCACTTGGTGCCAATGGTCGCAGGTTCGAACCCCGTAAGAGGTCGAAACTTTTCTAGGGATTAATTTCTCGGGTCACTACATCGTGGGTGGCTGACCACGTTAAATGGCGCTGCCGTCTCCACTGAATTATTTAAAATAAAGGGGGACGTTAAAAACACCCTGAGGACGTAAAACACTCTGGCAGTGACCACACTCAGGGTATTTCGGCTCCATTTTTCCGTACTGCTCCCTGTGAGTGATGGGGAGGAGGTTTCTCAATCACTCCAACATAGAGGCTGTGCTGATTAAGCGACAGCCTGGGGATTCTCCCCGAACAACAAAGCCAAAACCATCAAAGCTCTGGATCATTATGGTTCCAGTATATTGGTAACACCACATGTAGGAGTTAACATTGTAAAAATGGTAAATTAATTTCTGGATTTAATTTTTTTATAGGAAACTTCAATTCCAATTCAAAATTTCTCAATTCCAATTCCTTTTTTTAAATAATCAATTCCAATACCGGAATTGACCATCAATTCCAATTCCGGAATTGAAATGACCCCATGTCTGGTGCACACCATATATTTTAGCAAGTCGACGACTGCTCTTCCCATCACCCTTTTTCAGCAAGTTTCAAGGATTTAATATATGAAATCTTAGTATATTCCTTGAATATCCACAATTCATGCGGCATTTATACAAATGAGATCGGCCGAGTTTCTCTGTTTTACGTTTGTAATTATATAGCAACAGGTAATCAGATAATCAATTAACCCAAGAACCTTCCGAAACATGAATGTTTTATCACGCGATATTTATCTAATCAAGCCATCAATAGCTTTTATGATCACGGATTGACTTGTTTGTGTTTACTCTGGAACGAGAAAACAAATGATCCTCACTTGTTCATTACTGAAACGATACGGACGTTGTTTAACAACTTGTTTGACGATGATAGCCTGCTAACAATCGGCTGCATGCTGATTGGCCGCAATTGAGGGCTCAAACTGATATTACGGACCATAACTGGTGACCGTATTACGTGAATGCACTATTATAGCCTCGTAATGTACGACAAGTTGATCTGAATCATAATTAAATTAGGTCCATTTAATGCGACCGCAATACAGGAGTTGGCTGCCCGAGAGGAGGGGCCACGTAGACTGATAGAGACGTCTAAAAAACCCACATATGTATGATGTTACTTTAGCTGATAAATTGAATGCATATACATTTTTATTTGTACAACTTATAAGATATGTAATTTCCAGTGCATTTGAACGGATTCTTCTGATAATAGCCCAACTTTTATTAAATATACATTATTATTATACAATAAATTACGTCTTTGTTCTGTAGAATATTCGAAAAAGATTCTCATTTGACAGTTATGCAGGAATACGCTTACCTGGCATCCCTCTTCATGCTCAAAGCCAGTTCTGGACCGCTTTCCATATGGGAACAGGTAAAAGGCCAGTATCCAACAGTGAAGACCGTCGCATTTCTAATTCGCTACTATTATCACTGTCCATAGTGATGACGTTTATTTCCTATATATGACCTAGTTTAATATCCCGGGACTTCTCTCATCGGTGTGGTGTTTTTTATTTCTTCCAATTACAACAAATATTTGAGAGAAGTAAGCATGTGAAAGACAGATAACCGCCACTGTCTAAAGGGCTCGTTTGATATAACTGATGAATTGTCCAGATGATAGTGTCTTTTGAAAAACGTGAAATTATATCTCGTTCTACCACTCATTAGGAGGGTGGCATAAGTTATGACGCCGAAATAGCACGTGGATGACCACGGCCAAGTGCGTATCAGTAATAATTACTTCTTCAGATAGCCCACTTCAGTATGAAATGGAATTTAAAACAGTCATCTGTCAACGATATTGTAGCCAGCGAGACATAAATTAATTATATTTCTGTACAAATCTCATCAGTGGAGTTCAGGAATTCAATAAAAGTATTCAATAATGGCACGATGGAATATTTCTACGTGTAGGAATACAAGCCAAAATTCATCATTACAAAAATAAATTGGTGTGCAACGCTCGATCAATCAGACATTCCAGGTATACACATCTTTAACATATACTCTAAAAACTAAAAAGCGAATATTAAATGCGTATATTTACATAAATTCACACTATTTTATTCTAATCCCTTGATTACAACAAAAACAAATTAAACTGATTATTGCAATGGAAAATATATTCAGTTGACATTTCATGTTGATTTTCATTGTAGGTGTGTTTTAAATAAAGTAGCTATTATGCCTAAAATAATCCTGTTTTAAGATTATAGTAACAAAAAGCATACATCTTAACACAATAAACATACAATTGAAAACAGAACTGAACACATACATCAACACACTCGCACATTACCCCGACATCAACGTAATGTAAATCAGCATTATTGAAAACTTGGTTCATAGTCATCAATTTTAACGCGACTAATCCAGAACCAGATGTAATGCGAAGTTGCACCACATATTAGGAGCACATATCATCAACCGATACATTTCACTCTTTTCCCTGCACCCACATAATGTCTACTAACATAAACATGTAACAACCTTTTTCTTGTGTAAGCATATTTTTCAAACGGAAACACAACATCTGTAGTTACTGTTCAATATTAAATAGTTTCTAGACCCGTTCCACGTTTTGATATTAACACGAGCATATTACGTGTGGCACTTCAATGGAGAAAGTCTTCTAAATTCAAATAAATTAAGAGATTGAATTGTATACAATGTAACAAATAATTACCCCTCTTAGTTCATTCGGCTTTTCAAAAAATCAGTTATAAAGATTAATTAAATATACAAATTTGTCTTTAATGAATAATCGAACACCAAACTTCGTCACTGGAACCGGAATAAATTAGTGAACTGAACAGAAGACACCACCAACAATGTCAAATTCTTTCTACTGCAGCACTAGGACAACAAACACCATCATGCGTGAAAAACGTTCATGATAATTAATAGTACCAGAATGTTCTCAAGCCTGAATATCGCAATGGTAATGTTACACGTACACGGTTAATTAACACAGAAAGATCGAGTATCATGTTTAAGTGAAGGGAGACAGGTGAAAATGGATGCTCCACTTATCCATTGACAGATCGGATCTGTCGCTCCAGTATATATATATATATATATATATATATATATATATAAAACTAGCCAGTCTAAGCTACATCTAGATGCGTGAGTTCTACTAACAAACACATACAACATGCCCACGCTGACAAAATATAGCCTTGATACTGGGGAAAATTAACTATCTATAAGAAGTCCAGTCACATCCTAAATAAGCCAGACATGATAGTCGAAGAGTTGTCGCTTCCAACCAAAATTAGACCATTCTATATATTCACTGATCTTACACTAAGAGTAACACAACACCAGCTTTCATATCATAGATCTAAAATAGCACAGGTAGGAGTTGGCATCAATTATCCCGTAGATAGTGGATTCTGTGCTTAGGATGCAGCACAGCGACGTCTATCGAGACAATGAAGCCACTACAACTGCCTACAATTAGGATGTCATAGATGAAGTATTAAATTCTTCCTCGCATAAGGATTCGCAAAACTAGTTATATATTCCAGTTTGAGTCAAATTTAGCAAGTGGAAATATCACCAAATTAGCAGCCACGGCGTACATCGTCTCTGAATGGCTCCTGCTATTATGGGCACTTTATTAAGTCTATGTTAATATTGTTACTATTATTATCATCTCATTTCTAACTAAGGCGAATCAGGCTACACTCACAATCACTCAACTCGCTACTGACTCTTAGGTTAAACATTTTATGCCTTTGATGGATCACAACGTCCTGTGCATGGAATGAGAAAGTGACTCGATCCCTAATCGGATCCTGGACACGAGGAATCAGCAGTCTGAATAACCCGCTGCCAGATTATATCTAGGACGCCTGAATTAATGATATAATTTATCCGTTCTTTGTTCTTTTTTATTTTTACTTAGTGCAAATGGAATGTAGTGCACATATTTTGTATCAAATGGTACCAATTCAATAATGAACAAATAAGGCCTATGGGTTCAATCCATTTCATAAGTTTCAGTTGGTTGATTAGCTTACACGAGAAACATGTGTAGTAAATGCACAACGGCGATGTACAACTTGTATATAATACTATGGTGCTAACCAATAGCATGAATACATCAGTTTGGTTGTTAATACAGCCTTTATAAATTGACATATTACCATATGACCAACATGTCTGTGTTATTTAGGTCTAACTGTACTAACAAGCTGGCATGCATGCAAGCTTTTGCAGATACACCAACAAATATAAATCAAGTTTGCTGCATAAATAAGAAATGATAAAACGGCAACCAGTTCTTGGCGCATACAGCATTTCTAAAGACAATACATGGTCGAATGAAAAAAACCCATGTAGAACCTCATATGATAAACTTACAATATGAAAATAATCACACAAGAACTTTCTTTCTTCAGATAAAATCCAATGAACTGGACATTTAATAATTAACACACTAACACAGGGTTCACGAAAATAGTTTTCATGGTATTCCAGGGAGTATCATATACAAAATGAATGGGTTATTTAGAGTAGAAATATAACCATACAGGGGATTTCAGTGCCAAACTATCACAAAACAGACGGATAGTGGTCAACCAACCCACTGTGTGATATTTTTATGGTTGAACATAAATTCGTCAGTTATAGAAGTGAACTAATATTCCAAAGTTAATGTTTTTCAGTGTATTCAAAATTATGGAGGCAGTAAAAATTGTGCAAATTACTGTTTTGTTTAGAGGTCATTCTTATTGAAGTAGTATTTAAAATCTCAATGGTTGTACTGAAAAATGGCCACAATTCACCTGGAACCAACGTTCACAGAATACACACAAAATGCGGATTATTTTCCTTAATACACAAGCAACAGTACCTATCACAGAAGTCAATTCGGCGTGTATGAACTATTACATTATGGCACTTTACGTATTATGTATTCTATGGTGATTCTACCATAATTGTATAAGTGTGAGTTTCTATGCACATACATGTATGCGTCATGCATAAACATGTCGGTGTGTTTCACACCCAGTACCAGAGAAACTAGATAACAGTAAGAATATTTTGTAACATCAGATCTAGTAATGAAATGTCCAATCATCATTTGATTATTCATGTTTGTATCTTGTGTCCATTAACAAAATGAAAACACAAATCTGTCAAGTGCTCCAATACTTGTGGACTACAGCAGATACGAAAATAACACCAGGAAATTAGGACCAAACTGTAGAGTCTGCATTTTACTGAAGAGCAATTAATACCAGTGAAGATGTTACAAGGAATCATTCAGCATTGGATAGTTTCTATGCATTGGCACTCTCACAGGCATCAATCCAATCACTGTAGACATCAATTGCCTCAGACAGGTCTGTAAAAAATTCTGTTAAGGCAGAAATACAAAATGGTTTAGTTACTAGTGTTCGTGCACAATTGCTAGTATATAGTTAACTTCTGTGACTACAAAGCACTCACTTATTTTAATTAAATATCAACGTGCTCTATTTCTTCATTGATAGGCACCCACACACAGTATATATGACTCCTTCTGGGATTAAGGTATTGCAGAAAAGGAGCCGTCAAACGTTTCACAGGGTAGGGAATAAATAGAATCATGTGGAAAATCTTAAATCATTATCTACACAGTTATAATTCATCATTCTATGATAATGACTCTAAGTGACTAAAGAGAGAATATATTATTAAACAGTTACACAATTATCCTCTGGTTTGACTTAATTCCACGAATCACTCACAAGAGCAAATCGCTACAACAGCAGTTAGTTCGGTTACCTGCATTAGATAGTTTGCAGGTGATTACCAGATCATAATAGATCCATTGATGTAATACTGGTAATATCACACTCTGCACATCTTCCTATTATCTAAACAGAACTAGGGCACACAGAGAGGGTAATCATAGCTATTTGTTGCCATAAAAACAGCCCCATTTACTTCAATTAACAAAGTGAATTATAGAAGTGGTTTTACCCCTAAAATATCACAACTTATGGTACTACCATCCATTAAGCCGACCCTAAAAACTGAACTTTTCCCTGCAGTATTTCCAAGTGACGTTTTGAACACAGGAAATAGTTTTGTTTTCATAATTTATACCAATGTGTTTTGTATACTGTCAATAGATTAAAGGCAAATTATAATGATCGTGTACACCAACTGTTAACACATACGTAGGACTGCAAACTTAAATTAAGGCTGTGATTAAACATTCAATGAACTGCATATGAAGTGACTATGAAGTCATTTAGAAATATTGTCAATTACTACTGAGACTTTGATGGTACGTTTTGGTTACTAACGTGGCAATAACCGAGACAATGTAAATTACTGGTATAGGTGGTCAGTTAGTAACTAACTCTCTATTGAAAATAAATTAATTAATCAGTAATTATCCTGTTATTAGTATAAATATGCCCTGACAAAATTTGTATATGGGGGCACCCTAATGTCTACACCATCAAACAAATGAGATACAATGCTCTTGGGTACAGGATATCTTGGGTACGAGTTGTCTTGTTACCGATGCTGCCTTCGAATTGAAAATCGTGTAATGCGCTACTGAGTCCAACAACCGTTACCCATAATTACAAAAATCAGATAATTCTACATATAAATATTGATTTTCATTATAAAGCCATGTATAATTATCATCAACTTGTTTCACTTCTATTTTCATTCCATGACTGTATGAGTTTAAACCAAAATGACGATAGATGTCCATTTCCATCTAGACAAGAGTCTAGATGGCTGCTAACACACTGAAAATTTTTCTCCCAATGACTGGATTTCTTGACACTGAAATAGCACTGGCCATTAAGCCGATACCCCCCTGAAAAAAAAATAAGGGTGAAAATGTTGACACAAAGTATCAGCTTAATGGCCGGGACCTAAGTTATACTAAATCTCACACTTTAAGTACTACAAAATTTCAGAGCCTACTAAATATCATCTAATTGTAATTTACACTTAGATGTTTTTGGTCTTGCAATGTTTTTACCATAAAATTCTTGGTTTATAAAGAATGTTAATTTCTCTTCATTCAAATACTTCCCTAGATAAGTAAACAATTATTTATGTTTTACGGTTTTAGCAAGAAGGGCACACTGTTCACCTATTTTATGCAATATATTTCTGATGTGTGTATTTGGAGGTAAATCTGACATTTCCCTATATGATGAGCTTAAGCAACTGCCTAATATTTTTTGTAAATAAAGTAAGACCTGTATATCAGCATATTAGAATTAGGCCATGTCCATTAATCAGATTTTAAAGTGTCTAATTTGAAAACTATGGAATCAGATCAAAATTTATGTATGACTCTTGTGCTCAGTCAAAATAGGTAAATAAATGAGGTGACCGAGATTTAGGTAATCAGCCTTTTCTGAGTCAGAGTTAACCCGTTTATCTGAATGAAGAACCAAAGTTATTAATAACTTCACCTTAAAGGGTTATGGTGAGATGGGTGAGTAGCGAAGCAAGGAAGACATTTTGTTTTGAAGGCTCTTACTTCCCAGTGCCTCTCTCATGTACATGATAAAGTTTGGAAGAAAAGCCAAAACAAAAAAGACTAACAAATAAAATAGGTGAGGTGGAATACTAATATAATTATAATCATTACGACAAAAAACAATTAAAATGCTCAACACAGTCAATCGCTTTAAAACTTAACCTCATTAAGAGCTCGCAGTAGTAGTCAGCTTTAACTAATAACTGATACATTTTGATAAATGTCAACCGAGTCAAGAAATAGAGAGTGAACTTAGTGTAACCCTCATTCCCACACTACATACAATACACGGACAATGGATACTTTATGCTGATATGAAAAGTTCTGAGAGATAGTCTTGTGCACAACATCAGATGAATTACAAACAAGCCAGAAAGATGTAAATAATTATTGGTATGTACTGCATCTTCATCTGTACTGCGTCTTCATCTGCCAGCTAGACTGTGGCCCATAGTTCAATGTTACTGTTTCGTTTCAGTTTATGGTTAGAGTTAGCCACCAGCAAATCTAGGCATCTTTAGGAGGGTCTGGAATGAGCAGCTTTTGTTCAAGAGTAATCTGCACTTACAAATTTCATGATATAGAACCGGCAGATCCCAGGTCTGGATTGTTTGATTGGTTAGATTGGAAAGGATGATTGATTTTTTACCCTCAGCACTGGTTCAGGCTGGGATATATGGCCGAGGGGCGACTCCTTAGAGAAAGACCACCCACTCACCAACACATATATAAGCCCGATTTAAACCCACATCCTGGTGGTTTGTAGCACAATGCTCTAACTACTGGGCTATTGGAGCACACTGCAAGGTTGGGACAGAGGCAGTCCAGTAATAAAATTGTTACCAGTGTCTTATTGTAGTAACAGTAGCCAGTCCATAATACTGAGATGCAAATGACTGCTTTAAATCCATTTAAAATATAACCAGGTTATAACTGTGGAATATTTTACTTAAGCATCTTGAAGCCTACAAGCATCCACCTCTGTTACTAGTGTTGGAAGTATTTACGTAATAATAACTCCTGAAATCTTGTAATGTGATGGAAAATGCATGTTTTTTGCTAATAGTAATATAGAATTTCCATATGGAAACTCAATTTAACATTTTCCACTAGCAAGGAAAATCAGTGCAAACTGCACAAAATGATAAAACCATTATGTTTACACAGCAAGGATACAGTTAATGCTTGTTTGGAAATCCTCAAGGCATACTCTGCATGTAACATAACCTGTGTTCCTTTGCCGATCCCTGAAATGCATATTAAAAGAAACACGAGTTAACTATAAATGAAGCAAGCACGAATGGCACAAAACTCTCAAAGCATTATGGAAATACTCCAATGTGAACAACTGACGTATAATACAAACATTTTAACTTCACATGACTTCTCGTGATTGCAGAAAGGGCAGTTAAATACCGAGTCCAACTTTTCAATAATCTTCCTCTTTGGTGGAGGTTTATTAGCCTTCTTTCTGCGTCCCATTGCACAATGCTGAAAGTAATTAGATAAATTATTATTTAAAAAAAGACACATTAGTATAAACATCCAAATTCATTATGTAGCAGCATCATCAATTAGCTAAACAAGATACACCAATTTCGTTTCCCTTTCAAATAACAAAACCAGGTGATTGACACGACACATTCAGTTGTTGAGTAAACCAGATAATTTTTAAAAGCTTATGACTTCATCAAATGTCAGGACATGAAATAAGTCTAAAATATTATATTATAATTATAATAGCAATTATTTTTGCAAAGCATCTTAAGACACCTGGGCCCGAATTACTAACGTTTTAAGCAGCTGCTTAACCACAATTTAGCACCCTAACTGAATATCATTCCCTAAATTAAGCAGCTATTATTTGAAACCGCGCTAGTAAGAAAAACTCCCTAAAATTACCGAAAACACTCCCTAAATTAAGGCACTGCTCATCAAGATTTATATGTATTATGGCAGCAGCAGAGACATAGAAGGCCTTGTATTTTTTCCAAGAGAACTATTTCGGCACAGGTCGATGATCATAAGATGACAGGATTATCATCTGAATCAGGAGATAATCAGAGGTCATCAAAGATTCGAAGTGTTGGCTTTTTTGAAATGTCAACACTCTCATCCCCTGACATCCGAAACACAGGCGAGTTATATTTCTATAATGAAACTGTCTACACAGTGCCTGGCAAATGAGAGAGAACATAAGTTGGTTTATTTAAATATTGTGATGTTATAATAAATACAAGTTTTATTTATAGATCTATGCCTACGCCAACTAGGCTAAGATTGTCTGACTCATCTCTGCTGACTGTGTCTCATAACAGATTGAATATGGCTGGCGACAGATCATTTTCTCGCTTTGCTCCACAGATGTGGAATGATTTGCCACTTCATATCACAAGCACGGACAAATTAAATAACTTTAAGACTATGCTAAAGCTTCACTTGTTAACTTGTAAATGTGTTGATTTCATATTTTTAAGCGCCCTTGAACTAAGCATTTGAATATGTGGCGCTGTAATAAGTGCTATGTTATTATTATGTAACGGCCCTTAGGTAAATTTTGTCAATACCCTTCTAGTTTGTAGTTATAGAATCTAGTTATTTGATAAATTGTGGCCAAAGTACCCCATAATGTATCACATTGACTGAAGTATAAAGCACAATAAAAGATACTGTGTGTTATAATCTGACACCAGAGGCTAAAACATAGCATGAAATCAGAAGTAAGTATACCTAAAGTGAAAGTATAATACGCATATGTCATTATGTGACATTTAACTGTTTAACTGCTTCACTTAGGCTTCAGGCTCAGTGCAATAATAGTGAATACTTTGTTGTTGTGCTTTTCCAAACTACTTCATTTATGTTTATTTACAAATAAATGATACAGGAAAGCTCTGGTTGCACTGTCAAACATTATATACACACAGGCATAATGTGGGCACTTTCATGAAGATAATAAATAGTTAAATGTTTCATTCAAACACAATGGGCCCACTTTCTACAATCAAATACAATAGATACACTGTGAGAAAAGTTATAAGCATTTTAATGAACTGAAAGTTAAAGGTTATGGATATTTGTTTATTTGCATAGCTGCCAACATTTGAAAATTGGAAAGAGTAATAATTTTCATGCGAAATCCGACCTACAGCTAACATGATACTATGCATAATAAAACCATGTAACTTATTAAAACCAAAACAATTTAACATCATAAGTATTCTTTTGTGAAAGGTTCAACTGATTTTTTTAATTTAACCAGATTTCCCCCACATTTAATAACAATTAAGTCATCATGCACAAGTCTGCACTTTCAGTACATGATTACCCTACACATTCTACACTATACTCAAATCTTCATAGGATTGCTGCATTATTTATTATCATAATATTAACATAAAACACATTGATCAAACAAATAAACATGAAAGGGACAGAGAAATCCACTATATAAACAAGACCATGTGTTTTTATTTAAGGTATACACAACTGGCCAATCAGGAGAGAGTATTTGAGTCACCTAACAATCATAATGCAAAATGGACGTTTACCAGCTCACCGAAATCTCACCCATCCTTCAAGCATGGTTCTTATATTCAGTAAATATTTATAAATATGACACCTGAAATAGTTACATCAGTAGATTTTGGCATTCTTTCAGATCAGTAAACTATCAGATGATAAATATTTGTCATTTATCATAACCCACTTCCAGCCTACACTCGGGAATAGTGCTTTATAGCAATGGTTGGTGAGGTATCGGCAGAGTTGTTTTAAACTATGATACTTTTCACCGTGAAGAGTTCCAAATCAGTGGAAAATTATTCTACAGTAAACAAACAAGAGAATAACGCATATCTAACCTCAAAATGGCAGTAGCCTGATCGGGCTAGTGTTTTAGACTATTCACTAGCCTGAAGACAAAATCCACACGTCCCGGGCGTCTGGGCTACCGATTTTTCCGGCCCTGGACCACTGCCACATTTTTTCACTATCTCTGTAGCAGGAAACATTGTACGAAAGAGAGGATCTCCTGCATAGGTAAAATACATTACCCACACAAAATTCAGGGCCCTCCTTGAAGAAATGCACCATTCAGATTCGCTGGTGCTGCAAAGGCTTTCAAGCCATATGGTCTAGAGCAACTGCCATGGGATGAGCATACCAGAGGCCATGCTGAACAAGTGACAGTCTGGAGATACTCGCCAAAATATAAGCATGCAAGTGGAGTGTGGCTAAGACAGTGACAGAACTGCCACATATATGGAACCATTACGGGAAAAGGCAGATTTATCGTAGTTTTCAGAATATGGGTGTAATTGTGTAATGAAGAACAGAAAATCGTAATGATTCTGCAGAAATCATAATGGTTGGCAGCTCTATTTATTATGAACCTATATTCTACAAACAAGTCTACTTGTTCTATGCATATTATGTGCAGCAATAAATCCTTCAATGACATCTCAATAGTTCACTCCTCTAAAATTTGTCTTAGACAAGCATTTGCCACACTAATCAATAGAATAATGTATACAATACAAGAATATATCATGCAACAATGAAGTACATAGTGCTTTCAAACATGTGCATTACAACATGTATGTGTAAACAATAATAAATTACTACTACTACTATGCAGCTATATATATATATATATATATATATATATATATATATATACATACAATTAGTACATGCATGTAGGTGCTATGAAAATAAACCTACATTGACTGTATACAATATTTGTTTGTTTTCATAATAATGAAACAAAAAATAATTTAATTTCAAATCACATAGACCATCAAAATGATCATATACAGCAGTGTATGCAAGTATTATATATATGCACTTAACATACCTAGTTTATTTTCACTCAATTAATTTGAAACAAGGGAGATTTACAATCCTCAATGTTAGTTTATGCCATTCACATGCATGAATGATTAATATCAGTAAAAGTACATATACACAACCAATGTGATTATTAGGACTTCACTGTTGTGCATTATTATATCTTGCCCAGAAACCTTTGGTTGCCTAGTCTGGAAAATGTAAATGGCCAATTAAGCCATTTTTGTAGGTTAAAGTTCATAATATTGCAATAAAATCAAATGTGGCACTATATGCTAATTCACAATTTATATGATTACTATGTATATGTGTAATATCAGTATGTGGGTTTTAATTCTCCATCTTGTTATAGTGGCCTTATGTTATGTCAAAACTAAACCCTCGTTACACGTGAACTGTGATTATTATGTAATTTGTATTTAATGGGATAAAACGTATGGACATGTGTTGGTGTTGTATTGTAACTAGCTACATTTGTTTATGTATCACCACGGCAATACTAAAATAAGGTGAACAGACCAACCATAGCTGACCAATTTGTGAGAAAAAATATCATTTGTATTTCGTATCTTGCCCATTTTTGACTTCTCTTAAAATTTAAACCTACCGTAGGTCCCAGTCATTAAGCCGAGACTTTGTTGTCAACATTTTGACCCTTATTTTGGGGAGTTGGCTTAATGGCCTGTGCTATTTCAGTGTCAAGAAATCCAGTCATTGGGAGAAAATTTTCAGTGTGTTAGCTGTCATCTAGACTCTATTCTAGATGCAAACAGACATCAATCGTCATTTTGATTTAAACTTGTGCAGTCATGGAGTGAAAATAGAAGTGAAATAAGTTGATGATAATTATACATGGCTTTATAATGAAAATCAATATTTATATGTAGAATTATCTGATTTTTGTAATTATGGATAAATGTTGTTGGACTCAGTAGCACATTACATGATTTTCAATTCGAAGGCAGCATTGGTAACAAGACAACTTGTACCCAAGAGCATCGTATCTCATTCGTTTGGCAGCATAGACATTAGGGTGCCCCATATACTTATTTTGTCTGGGCATATTTATACTAATAACAGGATAATTACTGATTAATTAATTTATTTTCAATAGAAAGTTAGTTACTAAGTGACCGTATATACGGTAATTTATATTGTTCTGGTTATTGCTGCATTAGTGACCAAAACGTAACATCAAAGGGTCAGTAGTAATTGACAATATCTCTAATTATTTCTAAGTCATTGACTTCATATAAGGTTAATTAAATGTTTAATCATGCCATTAATTTAAGCTTGATGTCCTATGTATGTGTTAACAGTTTGTGTAAACAACCATTATAATTTGCCTTGATTTAGAATTAGTCTATTGACAGTAGATTCTATACAAAACACATTGGTATGATTACGAAAACAAAACTATTTCCTGTGTACAAAACGGCATCTGGAAATACTCCA
This sequence comes from Paralvinella palmiformis, assembly GCA_025642065.1. Taxonomy (NCBI): domain Eukaryota; kingdom Metazoa; phylum Annelida; class Polychaeta; order Terebellida; family Alvinellidae; genus Paralvinella; species Paralvinella palmiformis. The sequence goes on from JAODUP010000016.1 coordinate 52,756, forward strand.
GAGAAATGTACCTGATTTTTAGGTCGGCTTAATGGACAGTACTACCATAAAGTGTGATATTTTAGGTCTAAAAACGACCTCGGCTTAATGGCTGGGACCTACAGTATTTCAAACAAAATTGGATTAGGATATGGGCCTATTTAAAATAAAGCTTGTCGCTTGAAATTTTAAGCTTACTTAAGACCACTATAATCAAAACAATGCCTTTCGTGAGTAATTTTGCTTATCTCCATTTAACAGCACTTGTTCAACAATTTTCATGTTGCTGTGATGTCACTAGCATCAAATATTTACCTGATGAAATAATTAAATGGAGATTCTAGATCACAGGAACTTGGCTATCTTTGGGGGGGGGGGAGTGGAGTTCTGTTTACTAATTGACGAAGCAAATAAATTAAATTGATGATTTATGAAGCAAATAAATTAAATTTATGATTTACAGAGAAAAACATGTTTGTTCCATATATTTTTTGAATTTACTGGTAAGTTTATTGTAAATGCTTGTAGTTTCTTCGTAAATTTCCATGTACGTGTGTGAAAATTGGGGTGATGTAACACGATATTTACGTGGATAATGAGGCTTTTACAGTTTATATTTTTTATCAAAACACACTTTTGATTTACAATTACAGCTGTGCAGGGTTGTTTCCTTTGGGGATTTACGAGGAAATTCAATCAAATTTACGAGGATAATAAAATGGCATTTAATAATATCCCTATATGAGCCCCTCTTGATCTGACAACTCTGTTTACGTTAGGTCTGTTAGTCTAGTATTGGAGATATATCCATAAACAAAGAGCTGTCAGATAGAACTTCCTCCTGAACCTTAGTAACGTCAACAAATGTGCAAATAAATACTGATAGCAAAGTTCCTGGCTAATTTATACATTTTCTTATCTTTTTTCTGTATCTGCGACATTTCATAATCGGACTCGGGAAATTTAGCCATTGATCTATTTGTTGCAAACTGTAATTGGTAAAAATTTCTTCGCAATAAGCCTGAAGCATGATGACATCAAAAACCAAAACAAACCAGCCACGCTTTGCATTGTGGGATTTATAGGGGGTCAGCTGAGCGATAATACTGTGATAATCTCGCCATTTTAACCTTAAACGTCAATGTTCTGGATCTGTTATAATCATGGCAAAAACTAACCTCTTATAAATCATACTCGTAGAAGAACTCTCATCTGTTTATATGCTTTTCCGTTTTTTATAATCTGCATTCAGCGTATATGGAATCTTAGCTTAAAATACATTGTTGCTAAATGTGTAATGTTGCAGAAATGTAAATGATTTGTGGCATCATTTTATATTACTTGCTGACAATGAAGCTTGAAATAAAAATATTACATTGCTGAAATAGCAATCATGCAGCGATTTCAGCATATTTGAGGCAAGGTAGTATAGAAAATCTGCGAGGTGTCTTGCTCATTATATAGATGGGGAAACCCTGGAATTGATAAATTTGATGTGAAATTTATCAGAATTGGAATTGACCCAATGTCTGGTCTGGGGCTTGAACAACCCATGTAGTTTCTGGCTTTCACGAACTGCTTTCCATGGAGACTGAAATGCTTAGTGGGATACACTGCTGAAGAATTGATCCTGATTTTGTGTAATTTTTAAAACACAATAAAAATTATTTAGCAGTCAAGATGACAACAAATGAAACTCCAATTTAAAAAATTTCTATAGAAATGGAATTATAAAAAACTGTAGAACTCTTTCAATGAATAGGCACTAAATTATGTCCAATAACTTAAGTTAAGGCTAAATGGACTAAAGAATTGAGCTCTTTTGTAATAACCTAATCATGGCAAAATGTAACTATTAGTAAAATCATCTGGAAGATAGGTTACCAAAGAATTTCTTTAATAAAAACAAGTTATTCATTTGACAATATTGAATATATTATATAGAGTCTAATATTTATCATTCATCATTTCATGTTTAATTAATGTTTAGAGCTATGCAGGTGTGGGTATTTTGTTAATAATAGTTAACATTTAATACAGTATTAAGTTTTAAAAAACGCTATCTGGTCAATGGTGTATGGACTGGTGAGTTAATATCACGCAATAACAAGTTACAATTTGTCATCTGATCATTAACTGGACTGATATAAAACTATAATATCGCTCACGTTAAATTCAAACCAACCTTTCATATATTACAGCAAATGACTATATTTATGTAACCTTTATAGATTACAAGTATCCCTGTGTCAGTTGAAGCTGTTAATTCGGATTAACAGATTTAGCCCAATGGAACAAAGATATAACAGATCGAAAAATACCAAAATATAACACAACAAACACAACGTGCCTAGCTTCTCAGTTTACCTATTTAACATAATAAACTCACATACGTGAATGGCCGAAACTTAGTTCACACTACTGCGCCTTACACTAGAAGTACATATAAATAAATGTTGTAAGAAAGAAGAAGAAAAAGAAACAGGAAAGAAAAAAACTTTTCTATTTTCAAGTAACCCAAATATAATAATTTGTTATAATTATTTTTCCTAATAATAACTTTTATAATGTATCTGAAATATCTTCGAAAATGTGCACGTGCTTCATTTGTTTCACCCAATTGAGTTCCTTGTTACCATTGAGTTTTTGACCATTTTCTAATGAGATGTCTTTAAGTCTTTAAGAAGCCATTCTCATGCGAATGATAACTCCTTCTATCCATTTCATGTGAATTATCCACTAACTGACAACAACCGAACAAACAACATTTGTGAAGTGTGGAATAATAAATTCCTTAGTATAGTTGACTACTATATATAATCTATAGCTGTCTGGAAAGTTATCATCCAGTTGTTTAAACGTGAGTAATCAACTGTACGTATCGTTCTGCAACAGGACGTGGTTTGTCGCAACACCCCCCCCCCACACACAGAAGCGCTAGAAAAATATCAAATTGCCTGCAAAAGAGACTAAAATCTCTGTTTCAGAATCGAATTAATATATCAAAGTCTATTCCTGATTTTGTTTTGTTTTGATGACGCATCATTGTTTATGGTGCTGAAAGCTTGTATAAAATCAATTTTTGGGGTCATATATGTCTTGTTGTATACACACTTATTTTTACAGAAAGAAAGCAATAAAGATAATAGGGAGTTTTTATTTCTACTTAGTGCGAATAAACTGCACCTAGACTCGCAACTCAGCACACGAGACACAAGAACCTAAAAGAAAATACCCCCAAATCGTCTCTCTACAAACAATATACACCATGATACACAACATATGGCTGCTTTGTATCTTTTACTGACGCAGTACCTATTGTGTTTTTAAACATTTCGAAGTAGAAATTGTATCATCTGATCATCAAATTGAGGGAACGTTCCGTGCTATTTCCAGTTACATATTCGTTAGTGATCATAGCTTAACCGGCTGTTTGTGTTTTAGCATGCACATACGAGCAGTTATACTACAAACATTAATTACAGACCTCGTTCTTTCTGATTGAGTTCTCGGAAGGGGGGGGGGGGGTGCGATCATTCTAAACCTTTTTTTTTTGGGGGGGGGGGATCCTCCATCATGAAGCAAGCCCCTTCTACTAGATCAACCGGAATGATATAAGCAGTGCACTACTGAAATTGCGAAACATACAAATACACTTCCTTGTGTATGTCTCAGCTAAGCCAATATTTGTCATACGTAAAACACAACGCACAGGCGGAAAAGCTAGCCACACACGAAAATAACTACAACGAACACATCCTGTTAAAAGACCAAACTTTAACTACAGACAACGAACTAATATCAGAGAAGAGTGTGACCTACAAACATAAACGTGCCACAATATATTTTAGAGGCTTAATTATGTGATATTTTCCGGCCATAACCGATATTTCCATATGGAAACTGGTGCGATGTTTTACCCAGCGCTGCTATGTGGTGAGTATCCATACAGAAACATTCTCTTGAAGTAAGTAGGGTGATGTATTTTTAAGCGTCTATAGTATACGTCTTCGAGAGCGACTGAAACATAAATAGTGCTTTTGACTAAGGCGTGTCATGATGGCTCGGTGGTAAAGGTGGTCGACTATAAGTTAGAAAGTCCTCAATTCGAATCCATGAAATTGGCTATTAAACTGGTCATAAAACGAGTACCCGAAGTTGGACGATGATACATTAGTGTGGATTTTAGGTGTCTAAGAGTTGGATAATTGACGATGGTGATCGAATACATCAGTCCATGCCTTTTATGAAAGTGCGACAAGTTACGTTCTTAGAGCCTACTGAGAGGTATATTTCTTAGAACCAGCGGAGCTGCTTTCCGACTATATATATATAAATCTAAAGACTAAATAATTAAATAAAAATAAATAATTTTCTGGCACTTAATGTATGTAGGCTACAATGTGTTTAATGACATGTTAATGGAATAACTGATAGTACAGTTAGCTAGAGAACTCTAACACATGAGTTCAAACATTGGCCGGACTACGTCTGAAGGATGTTTCATCTCTCACTTTGCCTCATTCTGTTTGGCCTATTTAAGCCTGCCGTATGTACAAAAGTGACCGAAAAACAGTAAAATTGACGTTTATTTCTACTATATACTTAAGAGCCCAATAGATGATAGCACGCAAAAAAAATCCTATGATATTGGAATGGCTCACTTGTGGGTCGAATTCTATTGTTATCCGTGTTGGCATGGGAATGTTCCATCCTTCACTAAAAGGCTTCGGCTTGATTTTCTATAGGAAATGTCCTCTTGTCCATATGTCCAAATATGATCAGCTTCGATTAGAGTAATGACTTACTCATTCCCCCATTCGCTTCAGCCATGGAATCTAAAACATTTGCCGATTTCTTGTGTGCGTGTGTGAGTGAGAGTGTGTGTGTGTATGTGTGTGTGTGTGTGTGTGTGTGTGTGAATAGACCGATCCGGGCGAAATGCGTTGCATCGGTTACCAACTGCGATCTCGAGTTAGAAACAGCTATGGCGCCCACTGTTAATAGGAGATGGCAACTTTTCAATAACGGTAAATAATGGAAATCTTTCAGCAAATTATTTCATATTACACGGAGACTGAAACTAGTATTTCAGCTGAACGATTGTGTCTTTCCAAAGGATTTAGCACAATATTTATCAGGATATAACTCAATGATTGAGCTGATTGATCTTTCCAGATGAATGACACAGCTAATCCTTCGTTATTCATGTTGACTCGTAGGGAATTTTTAGCATGGGTTTCAATGGATTAAATAAACGATTTTAAAATAAAACCTTTAGTTGAATGTAAATTTATTTAACAAATATTTAATGTAAATATAAAGGGCAATTTACAAGTTTTGGAAATATTATTTTTACTTGTACCTAGGAGCCAATCATATATGTATCACCTGTATATAATAAAATACAAAAATATTAACACCCTTGACATTTACATGTAGTAAACATTGCACGAACGGCTGATTCAGAAAATAAAACAGTTCACTTTCAATACAAGATATCATGCATAAAACCAATGTTACAGTAATAGAAATCACCCATTGAATTATAATCTATGTGATCATTGATTTTATCCATTCACACCCTCATGTCAAATGACAATGGTTCTACAAAAAAACACATTTTATAATGGAAGTTTGAACTAGACAGGTCGGACCATGACAGCCATGCAAATCGCACTGAACGTTACTTAGTTTAGTGGCATATATCTATTGGATGAAGTCTATGTCATTAATAGTGAGCTCCGGTGGCCTAGAGGTTAAGCACCCGGCACTTGGTGCCAACGGTCGCAGGTTCGAACCCCGTAAGAGGTCGAAACTTTTCCAGGGATTAATTTCTCGGCTCACTACATCGTGGGTGGCTGACCACGTTAAATGGCGCTGCCGTCTCCACTGAATTATTTAAAATAAAGGGGGACGTTAAAACCCCCCCTGAGGACGTAAAACACTCTGGCAGTTGCCACCCTCAGGGTATTTCGGCTCCATCTTTCCGTACTGCTCCCCTGTGAGTGGTGGGGGAAGCGGTTTCTCAACCACTCCAACATAGAGGCTGTGCTGATTAAGCGACAACCTGGGGATTCTCCCCAACAACAAAACCAAACCAACCTATGCCATTACTATTAAATGCAAAATTATTATCAGGAGACCACATACCCTTAATGGACTTTAAATAAAATCCAAATATAGCTGGTGTATAGCCTACATACAGATAAGACATTTATCGGCGACTACACGCGTAAATCGCCATGCAACACAGTGATTCTTAGACTTCTAACCCGAGACCGTAGTGTGAAATTCAGCCGCACGGTCGCGCCAGGGGTAAATGGATCGGTCTATTATCTGTCGATAATAGAGCGATTAATGCATATCAGCTAATCATCGTTTGTTTGAAGTTTTATTTGCCAGCCTGACGGATGGCTGTAACTTTGGCCATGGTTGTGTCTTCCCGTGCCACTGTAGACAGACAACAATATGTCATCCGATAACAGGATGTACCTCCAGCTGCGAACAAGGATATACCGGACCAGGATGTCTAACTAAGGGTAGGTAAAGCGCCATATAACACGTTAATTGGTATCTGGTTGAATGGAGTCACTCCACTCTCTTCCAGTAAACGTAAGTTTAAAAATAGCAGTGAAATAGATGATAATGCCGATGACATTGGTGTTGTTGTTGTTGTTGTTGGTTGTGGTGAGGATGACGATAATGACGAGAAGGAGGATGATGATGATGAGGAGCAGGTGGCTGATAATGATGAGTGATTAAGATGACGACCAAAACAATGACGAAGACAACGATGATGATGATGATAATGATAATAATTCAAATATTTGGATGTTTACCTTATGCTACGCAAAATATACAAACTAACCAATCATATCTTCAGAAAATATAGCACGTGGGAAAAGAACTGACCAATCATACAAGGGATACGGCTCCGATGAATCACACAAAGCAGTGGATGGTGTTACCCGATATTTCTGGTTATTCAGTATGTTCAAGTCATGCCTGAAAGCGAAGTTCAATGGTGGAGAGTGTACTTGGACAAACTTTACAGAGTGTCTCTAATGAGATTATACGTGATGCGTAAGTTATTTATTTATTTGAATATATTTATACTGGGTGACCATTTACACCGAGGTATTCTCACAGGATAGCCGGGTAAAAAAACTGAAATCACACATAGATACTATTAAGATTAATAAAATAGTTAATAACTGACTAGTCAGATATATCATATTGCTATTAGAAACTCTAATCAGTAATTAGTGAAGCATTTACGACAAGCTGTAACATACACATGATAGATAGATAATTTAAATGATACCATTACTTAGTGCTAGTAGAAAATAACAACTTTGGGACTAATATACGTAAAATGACGACATTTAGACTAATTATATACATATAATTATGTAGTACTAATGTAAAAATTACGACTAGTTACAACACACACACACACACACACACACACACACACACACACACACACACACACACACACACACACACACACATATATATACAATTAATTGTGAATGTAAAATTAAGAAGTAATATGACTTTTTAAACTGACTTTGAAACATGACAATGACTGCGAGTTATTTTACATCCTGTGGTATATTGTTATATATTATTGGACCGGGATACTGAAATGACTAACGGTAAATGTCAACCCTTGGCCTAGAGACATAGAGATTATTATTAGTGGTATGTCTTGTAACGCATGAATTAATATCCCTGGCGTAAGATAACATATCTGACATATATGTAAGGAATGAACCATTCAAACACCTATATACATTGATACCATTAAAATAATCACGTCTTTGCGAGACACTAGGGACATCAAATTTAGATAGAATGTCCATTGGGCTTGTATTCCAACTATAATCTCCGGTAATAAGAGTATAAATCTTATTTTGAAGCCTCTCAACTCTTTGGATTTGACATTTAGTGGCGTATACCCAGATACAATAGTCAATCTGAGATTGAATTATTGTTTTATAAATGGTGATCATATCATTAATGGGCAATATTCCCCGAAGTCTGCTTTGAATAATTAGTGAAATCTATTCTAGGAAAAATGTACAGGTTAGTTACCGAAAGACACATCTAATAGAATAGGAATTTCAGTGCTGGCCAGTGAGCTCGGAATACTTAAAAATGTATCAGTTAATTTAATAATCAGGTTTATTTTAACACCTCCTTCTTACCCCCACCCACACACACACACACACACACAGAGAGAGGGGGGGGTCTGTTTGTGATCCATTATATAAATATATAGTGATTTCTGCAGTACAAAGTAAAATAGTATTCATGACTATTATCTGTCAATTTAATAGTTACAGGTACCTTTTCAAAATAGACTTATTTACTCAAGGGTTCTGTTTATTAGCACGCGTAATGATAAACCGTGAGATCAGCATCTATGCCACACAATCAGACGACACTCTGAATCTGGATGCGCACGTTTTGTGTTCGACCTTGAAGCTACAGCCAGACTATACGGGTGTCGTCGTGATCCGGCCGCCTCAAAATTGCATTGGTACGTCACTGATCATCTATAAACATACCCGGTGGGTTGACCCAATGGTGATCTGTGAGGTTGAAGTTAAAGGTCATTTATACAGCGGTATGTATCTATCTATCTATCTATCTATCTATATATATATATATATATATATATATATAATGTGTGCGTGTGCGTGCGTGCGTGCGTGCGTGCGTGCGTGCGTGCGTGTGTGCGCGCGCGTGTGTGTGTGTGTGTGAGAGTACATATATACGGTTAGCCATATTTAAAAATGAATATACTGTAATACCGGATAATATAAAATATACAGCTAAATACATGCTAGTTGATTTAGTCCGAGCTTACACAATGTATTGTTTACCTGATGATCACGGTAGACTGAATCGCTTTTCTAGGTAAAACTCATTTAACGGACCGTGCATCGCTTCAACAGTGAGAAAATTCCAGTCATTAACTATTCTCTGATTGAAAACCAACTGATGGATACTAGCCTTGTATGTTTGTTTTTTTCTTCTTCAGAAATGTTTGATCGTGCCCTTTAAAGCTTATCAATTATGTCATATATTATCATGAACACGTGTAGCGAGTCTCTTCTTTCGATGCTACATGAATCCCAGTGATAATTGCCTAAGCCAGTCTTCGTATAGACCTCGTCTTTATCTGGTCGAGATCCAGATGGGATCCGCATATTGTAAGAGTAAACTAATCTTCTTTGTGATGAAAATTGAGGGACGACATGGCCTCTTTTTATAACCACGGATGGCACACTCCGGAATATCAGTAGTTAAATCTTTTGTATTGGAATCTTCCAGGATGTGGGTTCAAATCCGATTCGCGCTGTGATTGTCGGATATTTCCTTAGAAAGTCACTCACCAATGGTCCACTCCATTTATCCCTGGCGCCACCCTGTGGTGTATGCCATTAAACTAAGTTACGTTCAGCGCAGTTAGCATGGCTGTCATTCTCCGGCCTGTCTGTTCAAACATATTTTTGTAGAATCTTTTCCATCTGACATGACGATGTGAATGGATAAAATCAACTATCACATTGATTATAATTCACTGGGTGATTCCTATTACTGTACATTGGTATTTATACATGATTTCTTGTATTGAATGTGAACTGTTTTATTTCTGTTAAGCCATTCTTGCAATGTTTACTACATGTAAATGTCAAAGGTGTTATTACTCTAAGGTAACAACATTTTATTTTATAATATACAGGTGATACATATATATGATTGATTCCCAGGTCCAAGTAAAAATAATATTTCCAAAACTTTTAATTTTAAAATCATTGAAACCTATGCTTAAAAAATCCTCTACCAGTCAACATGAATAACGAAGACTTAGCTGTGTCATTCATCTGGAAAGATCAGTCGTTCATTCATCATTGGGTTATATCCGGATAAATAGTGAATTAAATCCTTTGAAAAGACACAATTGTTCAGCTGAAATACTAGTCTCAGTCTCCGTGTAATATGAAATAATTTGCTGAAAGATTTCCAGTATTTATCGTTAGCGAAAAGTTGCCATCTGATTATCAAAGGACGCCATAGCTGTTTCTAACCCGAGACTGCAGTGCAGTTGGTAACCGATGCAACGCATTTCGTCTGGGTCGGTCTGTTGTGATCAGTACTAAACCAAGTACTTACTCACTCCAAGCATGCGCGATGCTTTGTTTACTCCTTTAGCAACGTGCTCATCGAAATCGCTAAGATCGTTCTCATTTGTGTTTTTTTTCGCTGATATTGTCTCGCTCATTTCGATATTTCATTTGTGCTATATAAGTGAACAGCCTCACACCTGACTCACTGAAAACTCATAATTTCTACATATGGGAGCATACCGTCAGATTATCCAGGTCTCGCCGAAGGTTAACCTTGCTATTTAAAATCTGCAACGTTTGAAATAGGAAATATTTTCACGTTGCTTTTCACTACAATTTGTAGGTTATTGATAAGAATGGCTTATGGAATCGATCTCAGTACATTAGCCGGTACAGTCTCATTTATTATATCTGTTAATGGTGTTTGCCTATAATACCACTAGATTTCAGTCTCTTGATCATTCTCTTATGAGTGAAAGTGTCAAATGCCTTGCGAAAGTCTAAGAGTTGGAACTCAAAACTACAGTATGACCAGTAGTTGGTCATACATGACTGGCCTGGAACAAACAGAAACAAAAAGATATACCACTATACATACTGAATATATGATACAATGAGATAGCTAACTGAATTATGGAAAGCTGATTAGGTTCGTTTACAGGTTCCTCAATTTATTTCTCAATCTCCTTGACTGTGAAAATTGTTGTTGTTAATACCAGGCTGTGGTGTTTCTGTAAATAAATATTTAAATAAGCGCAACAAAAACCACTTTTAAAAATATAAAGTTTTATATAACTGCATACATAGTCTTATTTGAACAAGGGCTGCGTTTTAGTTGACTACCAACAATTCCTTAGGGCATCGATGTAAGGACAACGGATGCTTTATTTCTTAGAGCTAAGATAACTGTTATTGATAGTATTTGGTTATAAACGATTACCGTTTATGAGATTGTTATTCAAGCGCTAATTTGTATAGGCACAGATGTTCACATAAATATACACGATATTATAATACATGTGATATTACTGGCTCAATCAGAAGTAGAATTTATAATACACACGTGTATAATTCGGTTAAGACGTTTAATTAATCAATTACAGGTGCATAAATACTAAATTACAAATCGAACGACCATCCACATCTATATTAGTCGTACTTAGTAGATTATAATCCATGAAATTTAGTTGTTTTGTGGCTAATTGTTACACGTCTTAGTATATATGAGGCACGCAATCCCCGAATGTACCGATAGGAAACGAACGATGAAATATCTACCATATATAATGAACTTCACCGGAAATTGAATACCTAGGATTAGAAGACTGTGGCTATTAGCAGTATCAGTGATTGAGACGCCAGTTAAAGGGTAAAAGTAATAATTTGTGTTAAAAAAAAGAATTTCCACATTCTGATATACTGTTAGACTGATGTGTTCTTTACAGACTGTGATGCTAATTGTGGCTATCATGGAGATACCTATTCGTGCAATGCTGAATATGGCTGCATCGCCAAGTGCGATGTTGGGAAATCACAAGAAAGTTTTTGCAAGAACGGTAAGCTAAGATTAATTATCCGAACTGTTAGATGGCTTAGCATTATTAACCATAGTCAGTAATGATATAAGTCAACTGTAACATGTTATAACCGAATGCAATTATTATTATTATTATTATTATTAAAACAAAATGTATGCCAATTCCCTCTTTGTAGTAGTCAGGCTTTTAGAAGGATAAATTTAGGTACTAATTTAGGTACTAATTTAGGTACTAATTAAAATTCAAACATGTAAACAGTATATATATATATATATATATATATATAGAGAGAGAGAGAGAGTACAATGCCTATGATTTGAGTTTATTCAGAATTCATGTACATAAAAATAAAATACATAGAATACAATATTGTAACATTAGGTACATCAGAAATTCCGAGGAAAACACAAAAAGTCAAAAAGACTTATTTCCAATGTGGTCCTCAATATCTATATATCTACGGTGTCCTAATAAAGATACTACATATAATAAATTATCGATTAATTATCAGCGATAATACGACAGTTAATGTCTTGATAACGATAATTTAAATACACTTTTTTTCTTCTCAAAATAGTTAAATGTACCTCACTGAGTTCCAAAGTTATCTATTTTATCTTAAATGTTTGACGAAGAGGTTTCATCTTTCGATGTTTTCGGTGATCGTTTGCTTCGTGAGCCATTTAGTATTTTTGTCGTCCATAGCTGTTACATATCCAGTGACGTAGAACCTGAGTACAACGTCCTCGTGTTTATATAATTTTGTTTAGATCTTCACACGTTTAGACGAGCTTGCAAATTAACCGGCATATTGACCTAGAAATGTAAATAATCTCTATCAATGGCAGTGTGTATTACTGACTCAATGATTGGGTAAGAGCATATGATGATGATGATGATGATGATGATGAAGCGAAGTCGAAGATGAAACACCCTTCAGATATGCCCACGCCGAGATTCGAACTCAGGTGGTAGTGATCTGTGGCCCAACGCACTACCAACTAGACCACGGAGGCGTATATGACATTTAAAACACTGCATAAGCTTATAGACAATTCGCACGTCCACGGGGATTGTGTAACTCTCCATTCACATATAGAGACATTTTATTCTTGAGCGTACATCGTTCAGTTGTCAAATATAATATTTATTTTTTAGTAGTTACGGTTGAAATAATATAACTTTTTCAGCTAAAGAATTGAAAACAAAACTTCATAAACTAACATTGAAGGATGTACCGAACCTCTTGGGTGGTTCATCAGTAATCACAGACTTCTAATACGACCCGTTAGTTTTCATGTGATTTTGTGCCATTGCGCTGAGGATTTCCTAAGTGTGCCTCTACGAATTATTTATTGGTCGATCTGATCATCGAAAAATATATAAGAAATGATTCTGTAATATTATAAGGAAGCGGCCAATGACGATACTGCAGGATTTATCAGTGACATAAATGCAACAAAGTTCATGTAAAACAACATACATGCAAAAGTGATAAACATACACTTATTAACACTTATTATTGTGACATTAATTTAGTGCACGGGAATTAGTAAATCACATCTATAACGCCCAACCCCATATAATACCAAATATTATAGACATTGATATTGATAACATGGTGATGCACTGACTGATAGGTATTTCGGCTATTTTGTTGTATCTAGTCACAAAAGAGAATCCTAAAAATACACAAAAAATGCCAATACGTGGCTTAAAGTTCCGAGTATCAACAAATGTCATGCACTACATACACAGGTAGCCTTTTGAAATAATGTTTTACTATAAATGTGCAGAGCCCTTTAGAAAATTGGTTTATCCTCGGATTTGCGATCCATCTTACGAGAATAATTGCATTTATTTCGTATTTATATTTATTTTCTTTACCATATCTCGCACCTCTTCCAGTAACATATCAGCCAAATCAAATACGGAGTTTATATTTATGCTGGGCACTCCAAATATGGATGCTCCCCAAGGTTTGAGTTTAACCCGGGTAAACTGGTTTAGCCCACCCCGCCGGGTTAAAACCTGGTTAAACCTAGGTTTTACTAGTTTAACCCGGGTTAAACTGGGTTTTTCTCAGAATACAGTATATTGACTCACAAATTTATACATTTTCTACACATGAAAAGTAGTTGTTTGAATGGTATTTTTTAGATGTTAAGATAGTGACAATGTGCACCAATCAACATAATCCAATATTTGAGATATTATGCTGTTGGTAGAAACAATTAGACACTATCAGTATCACACTGTAGTAATTATATAATATGTTATGATTTGTTGGTGGCCTGAATCAATTGATCTGTTCTATGATTGATTGGGCTTGTTTATTAAATTGGCTTCTGATTAATATAGATAATAGATGTTTAACCTTCATTTATTGTGTTTTCTATAACCAATTAGTGGTGAATTGTGCCTAAAAATTAGTTTAACCCGGGTTTAACCCAGTTGACCCAAAATGTGGGTTTAGTCCAGCCAGGGTTAAACCCAGGTCTTACCCAGCAGGCGGGTTAAACCTGCCAACCCTGATGCTCCCACATACACTCCATCAACGCACCTACAATTCTCCGAGTGACCATGTCAATGAATGCCTTACTAAACAAAAGATAGCACACGAAGAAAATACCGTGGAAGTTTTATATTTCACGGTAGCGCAAAATAATGACAAACTGCTTTCAAAACAGCAATCAACCATCGTACACTAAATCGGCCGAGGAATTTACGTTGGTAATAAAATAGCGTGAAATGAACCATTCTACCGACAAATTTGAACCCAGGTGCTAAGAGGCTGTAACCGACCACGATATGGGTTCGGCTAAGGACATACATCACCTGCTTAGTAGTACTGAGTGATCGAGTGAGTGAGTGAGTGAGTGACTGACTGAGTGACTGACTGACTGACTGACTGACTGACTGACTGACTGACTGACTGACGGACTGACTGACTGACTGAAGGATTGAGGAACTAGCTACCCCCTATGGTAATGATACGATATGACTGAAGCCTTTTATTTACGACGGTAACATCCCAGAAACACGGGTAGCGATGGGATTCGACGTATGCAGTGTTGTACGAAAACATAACAATAACATTAGTATCAGCTGTAGTAATAATAGGTGTTGTTGTTGTTGTTGTAGCTGTTGTCGTTATTCTAATAATAATGGCTTTTTACATTCCAGACTGTGCTCGTCGCACGTATGGCATGGACTGTAAATTACAATGTGGCCATTGTAAGTACAACAAAAACTGTAACCCGGTCAATGGCAGTTGTCCTGAAGGCTGTAGGGGTTGGTACATAATGGAAGGTTGTAGCAAGTATATAGGTCAGTCATATAACTGGTGACCTACAATTATTATTGACGATCTATTTATAACTTATTACAACTAAAGTATGATATTAAGTTAATATCATATTTTAGTTGTAATGAATTGTAATGTATTTCTTATATTCGGGAAAATACGGGTTAATATTATTAACCCGTATTTTCCCGAATATAAGAAATACATTTTACTAACAAATCTACGTATGAGGTTTATATTTCTGAACAACATCTAGGAGTATAACATCTTACTAGCTCTGTGATACATATTTAATAGTTGGCATAATAGAATATTTAATGATGATGGGAAGGATATATATATATATATATATATATATATATATATATAAAGGTTGTTAATAAAATACACTATTGTAAATCTAGGTTAGGGACCACACTTCTCTTGCTAGTTAATATTATCAGGCGAACATAGTGACACTGTAGAAAATCTTCTGGCTCATTTATGTCAATTTAAAGTTTTAGTTGCTTATGCATTTATTTTTATTTTTGGTAAATATAATGTATGCGAGAATACATACTTTCATACGACAAATTCGCCGCCTAAATATCGAAATAGATGTTTTCCCAGTATATCAATGCGTATATTAATGAACTACAAGGGAAAATTAGTAATCAAAAGCAAAGGTATAAGCATCTTATAATAAAAATGACATAAAGTGTTTTACTTTGTCGATGTTTTAATAAGCTAAAACTTTAATCATCAAAGCGATTTATTTGTTGCATTATGATACACGTCTCCCCCCCCCCCTATGAAAAAATAATATGTCGATGTTTACTGCGTGGAGGAAATCATATCTTATTTATTTTAGTATGTTTTATTTTTGTTTTCTGTCGTGATTATTGTCAACTGTTTTTCGTAATATCAATTCATTATCTACTTTATTTGTATCAGATAGCCTCGCCTAAAAGCTTAGTTTGTATCAGCGAGCTATTGGTGCTGTATATGTATAATATTGTTCACTGTAATTTAGTTTAAGTTGTAGCGCCATCTAGCCATTCTATTTCGCTGAGGTAGCCCATTGTTTACCATATTTTTATAAAACGAGCACTAACTATATAAAACCGTAGCATCGATTATTGTTTTAGATTTGTGTTACATCATGTAATGGTAGGAAAATCTGTGACCTACAGTTCTGAGTTACTTACTTTGTTGTGGATGAACATTTAAACAAACCAAAATTTAGACATACGACTAATAGACAGTTGCAAATACCGATGCGTGTACATATATATATATATATATATATATATATATATATATATGCGTTTGCATGTGTGTGCGCGTGCGTGTGTGTGTGTGTGCGTGCATGTGTGTATTTGGTTACAATGAGTAGCCACATTCCAAAAAGAGGGCACTGAATGGCCTAGTTTAGCTAAGACTCAAAAAGCTCAAGAAATTGGTGTTCCTTGTATCACACTGTCACCGTGGTTGAAGAACAGGATGCATTGAGACAAGCTCACGATAACGTGTGTATCTTCACTCATTGCCTGACACGCAACAGATAAAGGAGAACGTGGAAATAAAAGATGACATTAAATGTTGGTTTTCATCATCCAATCAGAGGCTGGGTACACATTTGCTCCGTATCTTAATAAAACAGGGTTATTTTCACCAATTATCGCTTATGCGTTGGTAACTAATTTGAAAACTCGCCTAAGACGAAGTACCATTATAATGAAATGGATTCTCGTTCCCATTGAATTTCGCTATAGCCAACTTTTACTGTACTTTTACTGTACTTATCTGATTGACAGAAGCTGCCCGGCTTAAAAGCAACAGACTAGATTTAACAGCGACGAACAGTACAATACACGTTATATGGGATCCTGTACTGTACGAAGATCCAGATCTACGCCAACATTACGGCTACACGATATCCTATAGTAGAGAATACAATATGAAGATGTTAGTTAAGAATACAAGGGAAGAGGCTCATAGCGATGTCACTCTGTCCGATCTGGAACACAACACTTATTATACAGTGACTGTTGTGTCATTTAGATATAGAGACGAGAAGAGTCAAAATGGATACAAAACCAAACCAAAACGAATTAAAACCGCATGTATTGGTAAGAAGTATCAGATCTGGTCTCTCTCTCTCTCTCTCTCTCTCTCTCTCTCTCTCTCTATCTATCTATCTATCTATCTATCTATCTATCTATATATATATATATATATATATATATATATATGTGTGGGTGACTGAACTACTTTAATGTTGTACTTGAGTAGAAATAGAAGAGTAAAAGTAAGCCTCTTCAAAACTTCTTGGGTAGAAGTAAAAGTAAAGCATTCTTAGTAAAGTAATGTTATCATTCTTATAAAACTCATTTCAGTACCACATCATCTTAAAATGTATTTGTTTATCTTAAATTGATCAAAGATACACAAGTTGGCGACAGCTTATAATGATAATTTACAGCAACTGTATCAATTGTCTCTTTAATTATAGGTTATGTTATGACTAAATAAGTAATGAAAATATCGTGAAGTAAATGAAAGTAACGAAGTAAAAATTAGCGTTACCGCAAATAAAACTATTTCGTTACAAGTAAAAGTAGTTACTTCGTTACTTCCAGTTACTTGAAGAAACTTCTCAAAAGAGAGTAACGAAGTATTTTACTTCACGAAGTAGTTTTACTTCGTTACATGACACCTATATATATATATATATATATATATATATTTCTCCCTCGTACGTACACTTGTACACACATTCCTGCACACTTGTATCCATGGTTATTCCGTGTGTGCATACGTGAGTGCGTGTGTGCGTGTACATACACATACACACAATTAAAACATATATTGGTAAAACGTTAGAGATACGGTGGGTTCTCTCTCTCTCCACACACAGACACGCGCACGCACATACACACACACGCGCGCGCCACACACACACAGTGGTGAAACATTACACATGCCTCAGCACGAAAAGTCGCCATTCTGGATTTAGTCCCCGAAGAAACGTCCAGAATTTAAATTCACTGTTCGAGATTCTCTGTACCTGTGCCTTATTATACAAAGCTAAAACACACGCGCAGGCACGCACGCATGCACACACAACAAACACACGCACAATAAGAGAGTAAAAGTCAACAAGCACACACACACACGCGCGCCTTTATCGTTTTCAATTAAATCAGCACCAGATAGGCCACAGATTATTAACTACACGGTAACACAGAACTGGAATGGAACGTCGGAAATAGGAATGTTGTTCTTAAAGGTAGGAATAAATCACTTTTTATTCACTATTTTTAAATAAACAATTCATAACCAACCATTTACACGTCGCAACGTTATACCCAGTTACAACTATTTGTTCGATAAGCCGGCAAAAGAAAACCAGCAGCCAATCTACTTAACCGTATCTCTATTGATAACTGATATTACAAAGTTCAATATATTTAATGTCTGCGTTCTCGTTTATTTTCGTCCTGACGATATACGCGAGACAGTAGCCATTTGAGCGTGCACTGACCGTAAGGGTTGTTGTTGTATCGTGTTTACGTATACTTATTTGTTAGCTGCCCGAGAAGTCAGGGTGTGACCGGATATCACGTGTCATAGTGTCGGGAACGGAGCGGAGGATGTTATTAGAGGGCCCGGTTAGGCAGGTAACGTTAACGCTATATGCGGCCGTTACCTATCACGTGACCGTCACCGCCGAGAACAATGAGAGATTGAGGACGTCCAGTCCGCCATATCCGGTCACGGTGACCGGAACAGCTGAGACACTACATGTCAATAGTCAGTAATGTAACGTTATTTCTTATTATTACCCGTTATGAGTTATATAAGTCATATGTCCGTGACCCCTGTTTCGTGTCCTTGACCCCTGCTGTGTGTCCGTGATTCCTGTTGCGTGTCCGTGACCCATGCTGCGTGTCCGTGACTCCTGCTGCCTGTCCGCGTCCACCCGCGCGCGCGTGTGTGTGTTTGTTTTAAAAATCAAATCCGCTAATATTCTATTCCGTGTACCTTTGCGGTCTACTTCTAATAATGCAACGACCATATCTGTCGAGCTAGCAGCAGCGCGGCTATCCGCAGACACCTAGCTCCGGGGTCGAAATCTAGGAAGAGCTAATTCAGAAGAGTGTTTCATCTTTCAGCTCTTCTCATTACTTTCGGAGGTTCGAATCCCGACCGTGGTCACTATAGTAGGAGGAGTTTTTAATCCAACCAGGCAACTGGCAAGGTTTTCTCCTCCGAATATGCCATATATTGTTAATTCTAAATTAATTTAGAATTAGTCCCCGAGATGTAGCAGTAAATTACAGACCATAAGCGTCTCCCTCATTTGAGGTAGCTAAGCCACGTAAAATAACTACCATTTCGGCCATTATCATTATTATTATTATTATTATTATTATTATTATTACAGAACTTTGTGTTTGGTGGTTGTCGGCTTCTAGGTTTGTTTGTTTGTATTTAGTTTTAGCGAGTAGATTTCTACGTATCTATAGGAAGTATCGATAAGACAATTAAGTCGATAAGTATGTTTAAGGCTGATTAGAGCTGGTTAGATAGAATGTATGACAAAAAAAGGTCGCTCTAAGGACATGACACATATATCTCAGAACGACCACATATATTTTCGTCTTTCTATTTTTTATGTTTTCGATTGAGAGAGCATCATCACAACTCATAGAGATAAAAATGGTTGCGCTCTTCAAAGGTTTGACGCGTTGGATCACAGATCACTACCACCCGAGTTCGAATCTCGGCTTGGGCATATCTGAAGGGTGTTTCATTTCTTCGCTTCATTACCTTTGGAGGTCGCTCGGCCCATTTAGCCTACCATGTGCACAAAAGTGCCCGTAAAACATCAATCGTCAATCAAAGATTTGACGCTTGGTGAGAGATCTCGGCATATGATCCGCGCCGTGAAGAATATTTGGCCACTTGACGAATATGCGGACGCGCAGGCAGACGCGGATCGCAGATTGCGGACACACAAGGATGGCCAACGTCTGACGGCCAATTTATAATTAAAGAGCTAATTGTTTATGGCCGGACGGTTCTCTAATTCTATTTTACAGCACCGAGTGATCTATATACATCATTATACATCATTATTACTTTAATATTTATTGTTACCTTTGTCCTGTCACCGTTGTAAATCCAGATCACGTAGGCCTCTATGTTGGCATAGCCATATTAGCCGTCGTCATCGTCAGTGCTGGCATAGTAGCAATGCTGCTCTTAGTCAGGTCAGTGGACAGTGTCGTAAGGCCATCTGGATTATAAAGCATGCACGCGATATGCGTTACGCGAATGCGAAACATAGGGATCGCGTGTAAATGCGCGAGCACGATTCCACACGCGCGACTGCGTACGCGATTTGCGAATGCGACAAAACGATCGATCGGCCCATGTGGCGATTCGCGCGAATGCGATTGCGAATCTGAACACAAATCGGACGGTTGAATCCTGAATTTTACGACCCATAGGCAGGCTGTCCTAATGAAAATAGGTCCGGAAACGGATGGATATTCGTTTATATGTGGAAGCACACAAACCGTATGCCGCAATGTCGCATGCGCGTTCGCATTCGGATATCGCATACCGCGTATATGCAATATCGGCTTAAGGCTACGTTGTTTCCTGGTATTATACAGGAGTACTGACTGTATGGCCTACTTATAGCTGGTTAAATGTATATATTTTAGACAGAGAAGACGGAGGCAGCCCGTCGACGGTAATCAAAACCACGTGCTGTATAACATAACTGGTGAGGATTATATTATATTTATATGATATTAGTCGCCTGAAAGTGATAAGAATGTTTAGAATGTTTAGAATCGATTATTGTGGATGTAAGCCTACAGGTCTTAATACTGTGAGATAGTGATACGCACACACACACACACATGTGAATGTATGTCTCATTATACCCTATAATATAATTTTTATATATGGAGATTAGTGTTCAACATTATATTTCGCTGTCATTTTCGCGATCTGTTATTTAAGGCACAAGTCGACAAAACTCTGTTACTAATGTACAATATTAGGTGATTTTTGTTTACCTATTAATCAGTTACAATAATGTAAACCCTCTCTTTCTGGCCTTCTCCCGCTGGGGTTTAGTATATTTTTTATCGTTTCACGTTCAATAAATTAGCAGTGAAGTAGAGTTGAGTCAAGCTATTTCTGATGACTAGCATATCGTTTTTTGCTTGATCGATGTTAGATATCGGGTCTGAAATCTGATTTCTTTTATTCGATTAAAGACTCCCAGTCGAAGGAGCCAATGTTGCAGGTGAATCTGGATACAAACGTCAGCTGTGATTCTCTGGATCTAATGGAAGGCGTAGATGCGGAGGTACAGGAAGTGATTTATGAAAATAGCCGTCTGGTTGAGAACAGAATCAAGATTTCAGACCTAGGAGCGTATATTGCGAAATGCAGCGATTCTGAAAAAGAATTCAACGAGGAATTCAACGTGAGTTCGGACAAATATATTTGAAATTTGTTAACATCTCTATGTATATGTGTCTATAGCTGTCTGTTCAAATAGGAGTTGTCTTTCATCTATACTTGTATTTCTACAAGGTCCTCCGTGTTATAACTCATCGGTCCCTCTCTGGTATTTTTTTTGTGTGTTTCCCCTTTTTATACGTAGCTTACATACTTCCGGTTCCCTGTGGGCATGACATATTTCGCGCATACAAAAACTGATTGTCCAGGCTCCACAGCAAACACACACCGGCATATATATATATATATATATATATATATATATATATATATATAGTGTGTGTTCCTTCTCTGGATTATTTGGGCCTGCGGCCCATATAACTAAGAGTCTAGAATAATGTTTGTAAATGTCATAGTAAGCATCATAGTCCCATTCATACTCCCAGCCAATGTCATATTTTTGCGAACACACAAACAGACAGACACTAACTTTTATTAATATATATATATATATATATATATATATATATATATATATATATATATACAGTGCTCCCTCATTTATTGCCACCCCTAAATATTGCCAACCCCGCCTATCATTTTAGTCCCCAAAGCAATAACTTCCCTACATATATCGCTAAAACAAAAACATTTTACGTGTGGGTTTATCAATCTTAACAACTGCAAACACAAACATAATATTTAATCCTATTTTCCGTTGTTCTACATGTAATTTAATCATTATAAGTGTATATCATGTTTGCAATTATTTTTATTGTTTTTAAATGTAATGTTGCTTCCCAATATATACAAAACTTTACTCTGTATTTTCGCCACTTTGTAGAGGCATAAATAAAATAAATAAATATTAAAATAAAAGTAGACCTATAATATAAATTTGACTGTCTACTTTCTGCAGGTGTTCAAACCAAATTACATGAATAAATACATCTGATATCGCCGCACAATGGATTTTTACTATGCTAACACCTTATCTTATACAATAGATGCTTAAATTTAAAATATTTGCGGTAAATAAACCAGCTTAATTGAATATTATAATATGTAAGTGAATCTAAACACAATTTTGATGACACAATCATAAATATAAGGACAACAACAGGCATTTAAATGTTGTGGCGGAATACCCCCCTCCCCCTTATTTTGGCCGATATATATGCATGTGTGTCTTTCCTTAGAGCCTACCCAAAGGACACCTAGCCATATGTGAAGCTGCTGGACTCCAATGTAATATTAGCAAGAACAGATACAGGAATGTCAAACCATGTAAGTTCAAGTACACATTTAATACTGGTGTGTGTGTGTGTGTGTGTGTGTGTGTGTGTGCGTGTGTATGTGTGTGTGTAAGTAATATGCATGTCTAACTATTCCGAAACACCATGCATGAAAGCGCAGCTAATGACGTAATTTAGTTGCTATTTACATATATTCTATAACAAACTTTATATTTACATACAGATGATCACACAAGAGTAATATTAAAAGAGAATAAAGGAGGGGATTATATAAATGCCAATTATATAACGGTAATTAAAGTTTGCTTTCTAACGCGCGCGCGCACACGCACGCATGCACACACGTACACACACACACGGGCGAGAGAGAGAGAGAGAGAGAGAGAAAAGATTATATAGTGGCCACGTACAATATGCAGACGACCATTGTCTGGTGCGATCATTTTCCAATGGAAACCACTTACTTGCAACATAGCTAGTGTTATTGTGTGTATATATATATATATATATATATATATATATATATATATATAAAAATAATAATTACAAAAAGCTACACATATTTATTTTTATTAATTAAACGTATTTTCTACATAAGACGTAGATCCCGACCTAAATAGAACTTAATCCTTGACTAAAGTTATGTGTAATTAATTTAGCATTATGTTATTAATTTTAATAGGGTTATGGTAACAAAGGAAAGAAATACATAGCTACACAAGGTAATGTGTATTTTTACAGATTTTTGACATAGTATATTTAACTACAAGCTACCTCCCCTGATATTAACAAATCTAAGAGATAAATGTGTACCTTTGAGAAATCTTTCTTTATTCAACAGGACCTAAGTCTGCTACTGTAAATGATTTCTGGCATATGATATGGCAAGAAGACATAAATATTGTTGTGATGTTAACTCCTGTCATGGAGAACTTGAAGGTATTATAATAATTAACATAGAATTAATAGTCTGTGTAAGTATATATGTATGTATGTATGTATGTTTGTATGCATATTTGTATTTATATATGTATGTATGCATGTATGTATGTATGAATGTATGTATGTATGAATGTATGTATTTTACTCTGTTTGTATGTATATTTGTTTATATTTATGTATGACTGTGTGCTTGTATTTATTGCGAGCGATCATTTAGGTATGTATGTCGGTCAATATTCATATCTATAAATGTATAAGTGATAATTCAAATGAATGTAAAGTCTATAAATGTAAAGCCTGTGGAAATAAAACTATGATAACTATATATAAAATGTGTGAAACTAATGAATAATTTTAGTGATCTATATACAAATATTAAATCTATATACAAATATTAAAAGCTGATATACAGTATATATATATATATATATATATATATACGTGTGTGTGTTTGTGTGATATTTAGTTGCATAAATAGAGTTTTTCTTTGTATTCATGAATTAATATCCATGGTGTATACATGAGTGTGTGTGTGTATGTGTGTTATAACTTTGACTTGCTAGTTAACGCCAAGACCAGGTCCCGCCATCGTGAACGCGTGTTTAGGTACGCGTGCATGTGTACACGTGAACATTAAAATATAGGCGAGTGTACACCATTTATACAGATGGGTGAAACTTGTTTTATCATTTCTATTTAAACTTTCAGAAACAGTCCGAACCTTACTGGCCCATAAATGTGGGCGATAATGTGGTGTTTGGAGACTACCATATAACACTAACCTCTCAGAATAACACTGCCTACTACAGCTGTAGAACAATGGAAATCTCTAAACAGGTAATGTGGTGAAGCTAATAGTTTACAGGTATGGATGTGGCAGGTAGTACGCTAAAATAGCTCATGGGTATATATATATATATATATATATATAAATATATTACTGGGATATGTCTGTATAGCGCCTTTGGGTGGTTCCTGCTAGTAAGGACGCTTTGTTAAATTTACATTATCATTATTATTATAAGGATGCTTTTTGTGTTGTTCCCGACAGAAAAGATAAATCGTAAAATTCCAAGGGTATAGTCGCGATTATCTATCATTTCACAGTAAACAATTAACCAAATGGCCAAATCCAAAACTTTAAGTATATTTTCTTCATAAGTCCAATTTTCCCGCGAACTGACGATGTTCTTAAATCCATCGCGATTTTACAATTTGGATAAAAAATCTCTGCAATAAAGTCATTTCCGAGAAGTTGTGCCGTCTTTTGAATGGCTGCTTGTCGGGTCTATGGTGTCATGAGTTAGAACGTGGGCCTTTCTTACTCATGGTCATGCTGTTCGGGAGTTCGGATGTTCGAATCCCGGTCTTCGGATTATAGTAGGAGGAACTTTTCATCCAGCCTGCCAAATATGACATCTATCGGAAATTAGAAATTTGTAGTTAATTACATAACATAAGCGTCTCCCTTATTTCAGACAGCCAGCCACGTAAAAGTACCACCTTTTCGGATATTATTATTAACATCGTATGACGCTTATGAAACCCCAATGTAGTCATTTATAGCCGCATGTCACGGTAGTAGTACATACCAAATGCTAGTTTATGTTGGTTATGAGAGATCATGAGATTAAGTATGCTATTCATTACAATTCCAATACACCAAACCGACCATTTTTAGGCAATTTCCTTACAGAAATATTCGCGGACCGTTGATCAGTTTCAATTCTTGGCTTGGCCAGATAAAAACCGTCCTGAACACAATTACAGCATCCTAGACTTCACACACAGAGTGAAGCGAGCTACAGGTTGTAGTAAGAAGACACCTATTTTAGTACACTGCAGGTAAGATTTACGCTGAAACTAACATAATCTAGAATCGATTTGATGAGATTCTCACCGTGTTATACATTATACAGTTATAAATGATAAACTAAAACTAGTGAAGTGTTGAGAAGTGAATGTCAGATAGACAAAGATTATACTAAAGGCTCTCTCTCTCTCTCTCTCTCTCTATATATATATATATATATATATCCCCTTTTTCTCTCTCTATCTATCTATTTATCTATCTATCTATCTATCTGTACCTCTCCCCCTGTATCTCTCCTCTCTCTCTCCTCTCTCTCTCGCTCTCTCTCTCTCCTCTTTCTCTCCTCTATCCCTCCCTTTGTCTCTATTGTCATAAATATGTACTTGGTCGAATTAGGACGCGGATAATTACAGACAGAACTCGCAAGAATAAATAAATAAATAAGTGTTAATATATATATATATATATATATATATATATATATATATTACAGTATAATTTTTTTAAACGTACTAGTTACATCCAAACAGAATAATTACATGCGCGTAATGTTTATATTTGCGTAAATAAGCATAATCATACGAACATACATACATGCGTACATAGATACATATATACATACATATGTATTAATATATAAATTATAAATGTCCATAGTGCGGGAATTGGACGGACAGGAACTTACATTGCTCTGGATTACTTACTTGAACAAGCAGATGCTGAAGGAATTGTTGACATAACCACATGTGTACATCTTATGCGAACACAACGTACATCGCTTGTACAAACTCTGGTAGGTGTGTGTTTGTGTGTGTGTGTGTGTGTAGCATCTCCGCCATTTTAGTCTGTTACGTCACTTTTTTATCAATTAAGTTTTATGAAGTTAACATTTCCCAAATAATTCTCAGCACAGAGGTTTGGGTATTGCGCTGCAAACCTTGAGATTGTGGATTCGAATCTACTTCAACGTGTATTTGCCGCTCGGCCGTGTGTCCCAGGTGTGATCACCTCTGAGGCTAAATAACTCAACCAGCACGATCATCTTTTCAATAAAAATCTCCTTTTCGATATCTCTAAAGTTTCGATTGGATTGGATGTTCTAACTTTTGGTTTAAAGTGTATCAACTACGTCTCCTGTTTTGACACCATGCCTTGTTGTTAACACTATAACATTTATAAGGAGCACCCCTCCCCCCATTGTTGGTGTAGGAATATTCACCTGGTTGCGCTGTACTTACTGGTTTGAGGAATTTACTTTCGGAATCAGAGCCTGATGACCGGAATCATATACGTACACATCTCTCCATCGATTCATACAACATGTGTATCAATATGTTATGTAGGATCTTGTTTTCATTTCAGCCTCAGTATCTTTTCTTGTACGAAGCTTTATATCATTATTACTTATTTGGGTATACATCAATATCTCTGAGAAAATACCGTCAACAACTTGAAGACGTCACCAGATATTCATCATTACCTGTCCAGTTACTGAAGTACTTCGAGGTAAAACACACATTACGGGGTTATAATTTGAAATCACTTTTCATACTTAGCTCTCTCTCTCTCTCTCTCTCTCTCCCTTTTTATATATATATATATATATATATATATATATATGTGTGTGTGTGTGTGTGTGTGTGTGCGCGCGCGCGTGTGTATGCATCGATATTTAAACTTGTATTATAATATAAACTCATTATATTTATCAGGCTTTAGATTTCACTCGGCCAATACAAACTAGTAATCCAGATGGAAAGAAACCTGAAAATCGGACAAAGAACAGAGACATGAACATTATTCCAGGTTATTTATGAGTTTATCATAAATAAATTATATTGATCAGTTATGCAAAACGTGATTCGCTTTCTCTCTTATGCTACATAGTGATATGTGTGTGCGGGCGCGCACTGCACGCATGCGCACACACACAGTGCACATACATACATACATATATACATACATGAATAACTACCATATATATATATATATATATATATATATATTATATAACAGCCACGGTACAATTTTCAGACGACCATTGTCGACCTTACATAGTGACTGTGACGGATTATGACAACAACTATATAAATGCTGTGACAGTTGATGTAAGTCATTTGGATGTAAGATCCGGTACGGGATAGACAAAGTGACATTTTTGTATTAACCAATTAACAATGATCATGTCTGACTTGTTGAAAGTATGACTGACTGGTGCGGAATTCCCTGTCACAGATGCACCGAAAGCGAGATGCCGTCATAGTGACGCAAGTGCCGTTACCAAACACGATCAACGACTTCTGGAGCCTTGTCCTGGATCAAGACTGCGACCTGATTCTGTTGTTGGAAGACTTGGACACCTACAACGACCAGGTGATAATTAGGCCTCTGATTGTTTTATTTATTGATTTTTTTTTGGTTGAAAACGGGTTGTCTTCTTAATCCTACTGAGGGCGCCTCCGTGGTCTAACTGGTAGCACGTTGGATCACAGATGACTACCACCTGAGCTCGAACCTCGGTGTGGGCATATCTGAACGGGTGTTTCATCTTTGACTTCGCTTCATTACATTCAGAAGTCGCTCGGCCCATTTAGCCTACCATGGGCACAAAAGTGGCCCCAAAACATCAATCATCATCGTTTTAATCCTAATGAACTAATTCTATGAACAGCATTATATATTCGGCCTATTGTATTTATTGAAGCGTTTTAGTAATTGTATTATCGTTTTTTAACACTATTTTTAAAACCAGAGCTGTCAGCAATATTGGCCTGATGTTGGTTTTAGCCATACCTATGGTAAGATTGACGTCACAGCTGTCGGCGAAAAATCTCTCGGTGCTGATATGATTATGTGGAATATGACGCTAAAGAAAATATCAAAGGTAGGTCGAGGAGGATGTTCTTATTTTTCTTATTTATTTTTAATCCGTTTGTTTTGTTCATTTTAAATCATGTAGTAGACCATTCTTGGCCTGGAAGTTCGGGGCTTCAAGAGTCCACAGCTTAAAATTATTGTTGAAGTGAATGAAGTTAATCCGCTGAACACAATCTTCTTGTTCCCATCAATCGATATACTTTTTTCTTCATACCTTTCTGTCACCGAAGTGAACAAACTATAGGTAAGAATCGGGTATTTCAATATAGCATATTCGTGATTAATATCAATACTTAATCTTCCATATATTTTAAACTTAGCACGCGATTCATTTTCTTTCTTTCTTAAATAGTAACTCCAGTGCTCCCCAAGATGTTTTCTTGTGTTAAAATATTCAGATTATCACATTTACTATCTCAATGAAATGCCTCGATGGCCCATAGTACGTGCAAAATATTGATCATATTTATTAGCGATCGCTGGTCTGGGCTCTCTAAATGGCCGCCAGGGGATGTGACGTCAGCAAGATGATTCCGGCGATCCTAGAAGCTGTCCGCTTGCAGACTATCTAGGCGTAACCTGTTAACCACGATGTATACGTTTGTTTATTATTGGATAAAATGGCATAAAATGATACGGATGGTATATTTAATGAACCTGAGGAAGCAGACTATCCAAATATCAATCAAAGTTGCAATTATATTGAGCTCAGTTTGGATACCGAAGGTGAAACTGTTCATAACTTCCGCGATGGATGAGCAAAAATGTCGGCTGAAACGATAATGTGGTGAATGTGTGAAACATTGACCACATTGACACCGTTTGGCTTCCTATTCACGTGAGTTTGATACTTTCTGCGGATAAATATTGTTGGAACAGCGTCTTTTTTCTCTCCAGAATTCTTCGTTGTGATAGACCGAGAACGTTGTTTATTGTATCACGATTATTAAACTTGCTCTCAAAGTGCTCTTCGCTTATTATTGGTGCAACCCCAACTATGTATTCCGCCATACTATATTATTTAGTGTATCGTTGCTAAGTACATCGGCCATAAATTATATTAGGGGCACCTCCGTGGTCTAGCGGTAGCGTGCTGGACCACAGATCACTACCACCCGTGTTCGAATCCCGGCGTGGGCATATCTGAAGGTTGTTTCGTCTTTCACTTCGTCTCATTACCTTTGGAAGTCGCTCGGCCCATTTAGCCTACCTGGTGCACAAAAGTGGCCGTAAAACATCAATCATCGTTGCTAAGTACATTTACCCATAATTCATCCTGCACTCCCGGCTTCTGTCAGAGATGATTGATTGATTTGTTTTTCGGGGAGAATCCCAAAGCTGTCGCTTATTCAGCACAGCCTCTATGTTGGAGTGGTTGATAACACTCCTCCCTCATCATTCACATGGGAGCAGTACGGAAAGATGGAGCCAAAATACCCTGAGGGTGATGACTGTCAGAGTGTTTTACGTCCTCAGGGGGTCTTTAATGTCCCCCTTTAGTTTTAATAATAAGCATGATGACGTCAAAAAACAAAACAAACCAGCTGCGCTTTGCATTGTGGAATTTATAGGGGGGGGTCAGCTGAGCGATAATACGTGATAATCCCGCCATTTTAACCTTAAACGTCAATGTTCCGGATCTGTTATAATCATGGCAAAAACTAACTTCTGCGTAACCCTTTTAACTCTGCTTTGACACCGAAAAGCCGGCACTGTTGAAAAATTGTATTCCAAAACTGAAAATCAGATTATAACTATATGCTAATCGTCCGTCATTGCTACTTTATAAAATGATAGTAAAGTGTGGTTTTGAACATTGTAAACCATAATACAATAATATTGACCGCACATAACAAAGACTGTTAAAATGTGGTGTTCGTAATAAATCACAATAAAATTATATTTAACGAAAAGAAGAAGAATAGAGTCCAGTATATTGGTAAATTTAATTTATTATTTATGGATATAATAATATGGTAAATTACACTTTATTTACCAATATTATTATCTATGATCTGATGGATAATAATATTGTTAAATTACACTTTATTTGTGCCTTTCACTGTTTCAGTCAATCCTTACACTGATACTAATTAAAAAAAATTGACTCGCAGATTGTCATGCCGACTTAAATGTTTATATTGCTAACTAGTGGCATGACAATACGTAATGCAGGAGTTAGTTTTTGGCATGATTATAACAGATCCGGAACATTGACGTTTACTGTTAAAATGGCGGGATTATCACGGTATTATCGCTCAGCGGACCCCCCTATAAATCCCACAATGCAAAGCGCGCCTGGTTTGTTTGGTTTTTGAAGTCATCATGCAATGGGTCTATTCAGTGGAGACTGCAGCGCCATTTAACGTGATCAGCCAAACACGATGTTTTGAACCGAGAAATTAATCTATGGAAAAGTTCTGACCTCTTGCTGAGATCGAACCTGTGACCGTTGGCACCAAGTTCCGGGTGCTTAACCGTTAGGCCACCGGAGCTCACTTGTCAGAGATATGGAGGTTGTAATATTTGTTGTAGAAATTTATGTGAAAATTTAGACAACTAATATGCGAGATTATAATTATACGTACTATTTTAACCGCTGGAGGTACCCTTTACGTGATCATAGTCGCATTGTATAAAACATAATTGCGAGAAATAAATATTGGTATGCTCAGAAAGATCCCGTGTAATTAGTAAATATACATAACTATATACAAGTATAACACAGAAACGCCGGACAAATTCCACAAAATAAAAACAGTGTAGACTTAAAGGGCTCCACCACAACAACAACAACATTATCTTAACAGGGAACTTGCTCTGGGAGTACCTAGATGTAGATAGATAAGCAAATGGACGAATATGCAGTAGACTGACACACGAATACACACAGATTGAGAGTTAGGATGTTTTTCTCCATGATCTAATTTCTGTATCTTATTGTGAAGTTCCAGACCAATACCGAGCCATTGTCGTTGACGTTTGTCCAATACACTGGATGGCCGCAAGAAACTAGGCAATGGAACGCCAACAAATGTGCTGGATTCCTGGATATGATGGCTCACGTTGAAACTATACAACACCGAGCTAGCGCCAAGATATTTGTTCAATGCCTGTAGGTTTTTATTATACATCGACTTAAATCCATTTCAAAATGGCACATAAATGTTGTTGAACTTATTTTGATTATATGCAGTATACACGGATGTATTCTCGGCGCCTTTTTAACGCATTTAAATTCATCACGAAATCGACAAAATAAATTTGTCAATGTCTATATTCCGATAAGCACCCAGAGGCCATATCGACCTGAATATTCACGAAGCTCTACGAACACAGACAACATATGACGAAGACGACATAAAACACGGGGATGTTTTCTTGGTATTTTTCTATCTATAGTCTCCCAGGTATTTACTTCTTTTCTCGGGCACTTTATTGAAAATATAAAATTTTAGCTCTTTCTGGTAGCACATCGTTGATTTTATTTATGTCACCTACGAAGATGAGGTCAAATGGGAGGCAGTGGCCCGTATAAACCTAATTTGCATACGTCTCCTTATCCTCTTCGTCCCCAGTAGGACATAAGGCTACAACAACAGTGTAATTGTCGTAGTAGTTTCGGTAACAGGCTTGTTTTTTACGGGGTGTTGTTGTAAGCCCCATGCCCAAACCCCAATCTGGAGGACCAGCTGTAGGGTTTCGTCTGGAGCCTCCTCTGAGACCTGTCCGGCTTGGTTTAACCTGCCAGGGACTTAAGCCTCCGTCGGTATAGCTTCCAGAATCCTTGAAACAAGCAACCCCCCCCTCCCCCGCAACCCCCACCACCATCGGCAAGGTACCAGCACTGTCGGGGTGTAATTCGCATACCTACACAACAAAACCCTTTAAACCGAAAGTAAAAAATAGTCTCTCCCGGAAATAAACGTTGACCAACGACGTTTACTTCAATCAGTTAGCGGCAAGCGTGAATTCGTGCAGAAATAGTTTTAATTTGTTCAGAGAGCCAATAAAAATGTTCCCTTAACACTGCATTGGGTATAATATAGTCGGATGACTAAATAACATTCGTAGTTGTTAATTTCTTTTCTAATTTCCTTCAGTAAAGGGACTAGCAGAAGCGGCATTTATTGTGCAGCTCGGATCGTCTTCGACCGTATAGCAGATTATAATGAAATTGATGTTCCTATGGCAACGCAGATGGTAGTTTCTAGAAGACCGTCGTTTATACAGTCAGAGGTAACTAGTTCAATAATTTCTCCGTCTACGGGGAAGGATTTACGGATACAGATAATATTTGCAGATAATATATGACGACGTTGTAAATCTGTTAATATATTAATTCCCTAAACGTTTTTCTTTCCTTTTCTCAGTATTATTAATTTCCATCGCTTGAACCTCGTCATGGTTTGAGGGAAACCATGGTTGCTTCGACACTTGACTGTAGGGCAGCAGTATTCGGGGAGGGGGTGGTTGTGGATACAGCTATTTTATTTATATTTTAAACTTATATAGATCATGATGAAGCATTAGATTATGAACTTTCTGGGTCTTCCCCACTGAGATGACCAACTACATTAATGACCACCTTTAACTCCATTATTATTATTATTATTATTATTCAATATTCCATAATCGTATGCATCTCACAATCATATTCTTTTATATACTATATTGCAGGATGAATTCCTCATTCTACACAAACTGGTAGATAAGTATTCGGAAGGTTTCCAAACGTACATCAACCTTCAGTGAGACAAATACCCAAGAATGTCATCTGACCGGTCGCAACACAAGATCAGCGATTAGGAAACATTACCTTTATATCGTACACATATTTCCATCGCTAAATATGTGCTGATGTTAAATTTGTGCCAATGGCATTGTTGTATGGCTTTCTATGTTTTGATGTGAAACAAACAATATTTTTAAAATGTAATTTTAACTACTAACTAATGCCAAAACATATTAACTCTAGAATGTGAAACCAACTATGATACTAAGTTATGTGTAATTAATGGATAGCACAACATTTATTATTAATCTGTAACTGGAAGCTGTGAGTGTTATTAGAAACTTCTGGATTTCTGAACGTTTAATAGGTGCATTACTAATCGGGTTGTTACCTAGATATTGCAATCCGTAATATATTGCTACCTGTAAACGTTGCTACCTGTCCTGCTCGCATCCTATTGTTTCACTTTATACAATCGCAAGAATTATTTGTGTGGTTGAAATTGAGTCAACCAAATTTATCTCCGAGTAGAAACAAATTGGTTATGACAAAGTTTTAAATAACTAGGCCGATGGGACATATTTAGGGTTCCTAATCACCGGCTGTTATAGAAATATTTCTGATTATTCTACCTTTAAATACCAATGATATTTGCAGTATTAATTACACTGCTAATTTTGTAATGAAGCCTTTTTAGACGTCTAATTCCGAGATGTCTAAACCTTTTTGTTTATAATCGTTTGTGGATGTTCACCGCTTGATGGAATAGTAATTAAGAACGCACATATAAGTATGTGTATGTGTGTGAGTGTGTGTGCATGCGTGCGTGCGTGTATGTGAGCCGAATCTGTTTGAATGTTTCCTAATAATCAACCGTACTTAGTCACTACTGTGATAAACATCATTGTCAATAACTGTAACTTACACTCAATCGTTAAGCTGCTTTTTTATAACCACATCGTAGATTTAATTTACCAAAATTACCAACTGGTAAGATTTCACCTTTTTGCCTTTTGTTTTATGGGAATCCGAGAAGGAGCTTTAAACTCCCATCAAATATACTTTTACACATTACGAAAGAGTTATCAGTGTGTATAAATTCCTTGTATCCTGTAACACGGCATCTAGTATGCACCACGTGGAAGCCGTATTTACCTAAAATCAAATACTACGGTTCTACAAAAATGTACTTTGATTATGACACAGATTATAAAATCTCTCAACTGAGATCTTACCGGATTGTTTTTTACAATCAATTTAAAAAATCCATCTTATTACAAGATAATCAGATGAATTGCATATATAAAAAGACAGGACAGACGCCATCCATCAGAGAACAAGATATAAAAGGGATTTTATATGGCAATTTATTGCTGCAAATGGGAATTTTAACTGCTCAGTATCAATGCTTACATTTTAAAGAATTTAATTTGTCAAACTATTGTTTCAACTAGTTATTTCATTTACAAAGGTAAATCATTCAGTACAATTATTATTTAAATATAAGGTAAACTACGGCTTTGATTTTATTTGTTAAAACGTCATTCGTGTGAGTTATAACATATACTAGTAGTCATAAAAGGTACCATTACAACTTGTAATATACATTCTTTGTTATATCACTTGTGCATTTATTACTTGTCCTGTATTGATAATTTTGTGCTAATAAATTACATATTTACTTGCTTGAGTACTTACTTAGTTGCCAACTTACTTAGATGACCATCCTCAGCGTACTGAAGTAGGTGCGTCGAATCCATCTAACCACGCCTTCAGCAATCTGGATTATAATCTTCATCAATTACGACGTCGTGTTGCGGCAGACGAAATCCATCGCGCCTTTCTCAAACGTCCCATTAGTTATTATCAGTAATCGCCAGAGGTCGTTGTTAATCTCTTGATACAGATACCTGGTGGCCTGTAGATGTCGACGGATGACGAACAAAGATCATTGAGAACATCTGGTCCACGCAGAGATTGTTATCATTTTAGTGGCTTATTACATACACCATGAAGCGGACAGCTTCACATCAAGTATCTTACTGTAAGGTGGATGAGATGGATTAGTACAATTGTCTGATGTAGGCTCAGCTGTCGGTCGGGTGGTTTGTTAGAAACTTGCTGAGATGATTGTTCGTGTGTGTGTGTGTGTGTTTGTGTGTGTGTGTGTGTGTATAATTGCGTGCATAAATACGTATATATATATATATATATATATATATATGTGTGTGTGTGTGTGTGTGTGTAAAAATAGTCGCTTTAAAATAGTGACGCGGCAACTCAAGAATCTTGAATACAATTTTGGGACTATTGATCAGGACAAATATTTTAACGAAACGTCTTTTTATGCTGAGACAGTGTTGTAAAACTACCAATGATTTGTTTCAATATCACGCACTATGTTTAATAAATCGAATTTGTTACGACGTGGAAAAGAAACATCTATATATTCCAAATATTTCACTGATATATATATATATATATATATATATATATATATATATAATAATAATAATAATAATAATAAATTTAATCACTAATATCTACACAATGGAAGCTGACCGTATGGATTCCTGAGCCTTCACATGTATTCAAAAGGCCATTTTAGTCCAATCAACTTCGATTTGTCAGCTGAGCTCTAGATCAGCAAGTTATTTTTTACTCCACTTAAATGGCTCATAAGCGGCATTTAAAGACGAACCTCAAGTACGAGACAATGCGTCTTAATTATAATTATCGACACCCCATATATACAGTAAGTAGTACAATATTTACGACGAGGAACACACCACGGACGGTGATACCAACAGGATGTTGATGGCGACATATCTCAGTACAGCACGGACCCACAGACACAACACAACAACACTATAGTCGTTTAGTACTGGTTGACGTGAAGGCGTTATATAAACTGGATGGATGGGATAACGGGATTTACGTAAGTGTTTACGACGTCTACTGTATGTTCTGGATCCTCGATGTGGCCGTTTATGTTTACCTAATCCCTTACAACGCTAAAGCGAACGTAGTACAACTGGTACGGGTCTGATGTTATTGGAACTGGATCCAGGTATGGGACGACACCTTGTTTGGAGTGAATCGTTTCGCTCTGAAACGATCTGATGTAGTGTACGCGCAAACGTGCGCGCCACACACAAATAAATTGTTGATAAACTAAAGTGAGGGCCCGGATGAAACGTTTAAAAGTTATATTCCCGATTCATGATTCTCTCTGGAAGTGATAAAAGATACCATTTCACATAATATATATATATATATATATATATGTGTGTGTGTGTGTGTGTGTCTGTGTTCGTTCTCAAACACATGCACAGACGTATGCAAGACACAATAAAATAACAATTATCAAATTTGTGAGTATCAAAATCGTTATTATTATCATTATCATTAATTAATTCCACCCGGATTCTATATATTAAGCTACACGGATCTAAATAAGTGTCTTCTAAATAGAATAGCTGTAAAAATACACACGAGCGAATGATACATTACATGATTTATGGTATATAGTTATCACTTAGTGTACGTATTAAAGGGTCACAGGTAGACAGCCTTGTGCTATTTAACTTCTCAGCAACATGCTTATATTTGTAATTATTGTATAATGTCTAGTCAAAAATCTAGTGACAATAAAGTGTTAAATACTACCATCTATCAGAGGTCAAGGATCACTGATTCTATATCATTCACTTTACTATAGCATGGCTTATTGATTGAACTATTGTCTAAAACTGGGACATAATGATAAATACTGCTCCGAACTATTCTTCAATGGTTATGTTGTGTGCGTATATGCGTGCGTATATATATATATATATATATATATATATATATATATATATAATATCATTAGCTTGCTAATCATAAGACCGTGACAAATAATGAATCACATTATATTTCATGTTAACTCACGGAATGATGATCGCGGACTTGTTATTGATTATTAACAGGATGATCGCTATCTATCTATAATAGCCATTCCCAATTGAACGACAACAATAACAACAACGATGATGATGATGATGATGATAATAATAATAATAATAATAATACAGGATTTATAGCACCATATATTCAGTAATTAAACCGTTCAGAGACGTTGTGCATAATTGTTATTATATATATATATATATATATATATATATATATAATGCATGTTTATATAGCGCCCAAACCAGGCAACCCTGTTCTAATGCGCTGTACAATATTATTATCCCTGACTCAGACCTGCTTTAATCCAGCACCCACCTCAATTCCCAAGATAGCATACAACACATGCTGCCATTAAAGACGCAAAGCGTTACTCAAACACATAGCCATCAGATCCTGTCAGGTTCTCATCTTAATGGACGAGTGAACCAGTCGCCACATTATAGGATTGCAGCTCCCGGAGCTGTTTAAATATAGCACACACCTCAACTCCCCGCGGAACATACAGCGCATGCAGCTATGATAGAGCAGTTCTATCATGTTGCAGGTTCTGTGAACAGCCCCATCGGGTGAGGAAATGTAATAACGGATCTCGGACAGCTCGAGCAGCCATTGCAAATCCCCAGAAGACGCAGTTGTTGAAGTCGCCGGTGACGGTGTACAGTAAGAGATAATATTCACCCTTGGTCAGATGTAGGCTCTGGACACAACGTGACTCCAGTACTGAATGAAATGTCTCCGAAATTGTCTACAAATGACAAGTAGACCTGGTCGTCCTGCTTAATGTGATGGCTTTTTTAGTTGATAGGTTTTTGACACCGGGCCAATTGCTGTATTCGTACATGTATGTTCGTTAGCCATCAGCGAACAAACCAAATACAAGAGCTGACAAAAGCTGGCTACTTATTCGAGGTCGACTCAACCAGTAAAGTGAAGTGTGGATGACAATACCTGACTGTGGATGTAATGTTTACGGTATTCTGTTTTGTCAATTTTACGATATTTATTTGAAAATTGGATCGTATTGCACTAATTGTTTATTTGTGTAATGGTCGGTGTAGAAGACACTATATCATAACTGACACAGCTTGAATACGTGCCATAGAAACGGTAAGGCAGAAGAATGAGTGAGTGAGTGATTGAGTAACTGAGTGAGTGAGTGAGTGAATGAGTGCCTAGTTTAGCCACTGGTTTGCTTATACAGTAGTTATTTATGTATTTGATAGGTAAAAAGTGTGTCATTGTTATGATGTACATGGGTTATGATCCGGTTGGTTAGTTAACATATTATCTATCTATCTATCTATCTATCTATCTATGTGTGTGTGTGTTTGTGTGTGTGTGTGTGTGTGTGTGTTGTGTGTGTGTGTGTGTGTGTGTGTTTGTGTGTGTGTGTGTGTGTGTGTGTTAGATTGTCTGTAAAAATGTTAACAGTGTAGTGTGTTGAACTAACTAGATACACGTTCAATGAGTGTCTGCTTTATTTAGCTCCAATGTCTGTAATATCAGGGACATTTGGTGGAAGAGGATTCCCTACGAAAATAAATTGTTCAGATGAAACATCTCGCAAACGCCGGGAACACAGATTGTGGACGTTAGTAGCCTGTGTCAACAATACCACGGAAGAGTCCACTTAGACCGAAGTAAAAAAGATCAACCTGTATATGCCGTAATTTTAATGTTGACCTTTTCTGACGTTCCAGATATGAAAGGAGGCGTATCTGAAGAAAGAACGGTGTCTATATCCGAGGGAGAAGCTGCTGAAGAAGGCACAAAGGCAAGCAACGGAGTTCACGGTATAGGAAAAGAACGCGAAGCCACGCGAAGTTCCCTACTTTTTGACTGCATAACAGATGGCAAGACGAGACTGAAATCCGGAAAAAGATCCAAGTCGAGTGGTAGTTCAGGATTTACGGTATGGTCCCTGCTGCCCAATGTCGGTAGGAAAATTAACTTATTGGGTCGTAGGTTGAATTTGTGCACGGGGGCGCTGGGTCACAAGTGCCAATTTAGTGCCGGACAGCTGAACAATCCCCATAACATGGTGGGGAAAGGCAAAGAAAAACTTGGCCAACCGGTGTGCGCCTCTTCCGGGCTGAGCGTTGACAGACCGTACTTTGAGGGGAAGGCCACCAAGAGAGAACGACCCGACAGAAGGACCCCTCAGCTCTACCGAAGTCAATCGGTTCGCGTCGATTGGCGACCGGAGAAGGGGCCGACTACCGGCAGCTCGACGAAGTCCAAACGAGCGACGAGTCTGAGCAACGTCGAGCTAAGACAGCAACTGGACTCGAAATATGCCCTCCGCCAGGGAGTCGCCGGGAAGGGGAGGAGGAGAAGCGTGTCCGGAGTGGACAACATCGTGCAGCAGCTGAGGGCCAGTTCGCGCGTCGTCGAAATGTCCACCGAACTGTTGATGCCGAACTACATGAGCAGCCTGGTCACCGACATCAACAACAACGATAAGTTGACGTCGTCGGTGACGCGTCTGCCGTCAGACGGGCGGCGTTCCCGGGAAAGACGTGGTAGGAGTTCGGGAAACCGGGAAATGGATCATCGATCCGGTGTTCATGATTTGCTAAGCGATAATTGGGTCGCGAACCCAAATTCAGATGCCGACTTAGAACATGCTCAGGCTCATCGTGAAGGAAATACAGCAGTTAGGTAAGTGTCGACGTAAAATATAATTTGTGCTGGTGTGTGTGTGTGTGTGTGTGTGTGTGTGTGTGTGTGTGTGTGTGTGTGTGTGTGTGTGTGTGTGTGTGTAATTATATGGGTTGTTTTATTGTGCTTTCTCAAGAGGCTTGTTTGCTAGTTAATTTGATTTATATCAATGTTGCATATAATGGAGGTGTAGTTTTGTCTACGATCGGTTGAAGTCTCTTGACGGTTGAAAAGATATCGATTAATAAGGATAAAATATCACTTTAGAAGCCATTTACAGATAAACCTACTACAAAGTTTTTTTAATTATATTCTTGGTGTATTTTAAATGCGTGTACAGTGGCTCATCATTGTGCATCTTCCAATACGATTATATGCATATCTGTGTGGCATCACAAATTAATCTACATAGGCACTAGATCTATTTATTAATATCAGAATTGTGAAACATGGTGTGGGTGGTTGTTTTTAAATGCGATCGCTGTGATTTTGATGTTCAATATGATAGTCTCTCTCTCTCTCTCTCTCTCTCTCTGTGGATGTATATATATATATATGTGTGCGTGTGTGTATGTGTATATGTGTGTGTGTGTGTGTGTGTGTGTGTGTGTGTGTGTGTGTGTGTGTGTGTGTGTGTGCGTGTGCGCGCGCATACGAGAAATTTTACCAGATAACATCAACTCGGAGCTGTTTATATGATAAGATATTTAGTTTATTTATATATCAAAACAAATAACAAAGAAGTTTTTACCTCTTGTTATGAACGATATCATCTTCGTAAATATTAGGTTCAAGCACAAGTTGTAAACCAGCTGAGCTAAATAGCTGCTATACCCTCTGTGTAACACTATAAATTTGTTTTCCCCTATTGATATTATCAGCTTGTTTATTAGCAAGTTAACGTTGTTGTTGTTGTCACGAATGATAACTAATTAAACCTAACTAATCGTGGCTGTATACAGGGAAAACAAAATGCGAATAATATTGCGAATGAAAACGAACAAAACTTAAATAAAAGTTAAGTGTAAACGTATCTCACACACTGCTATAAGATGTTTAGATTATTGTATGTCATACATACCAATCAGACAAATGTATACGATAAAAGTAGGTTTGAAAACAATATATCCAAGTGTATATGACATTTATAATGTGGCTGACATATTAATAATATAAAATTTCATTATGTATAGATGATGTTTTAATGAGAAAGACGATAAACATATTTTTGCAAGCTTCATAAGATATTTCTGTTAAGTCTTCAGCGAGAGTACGAAGTGCAAGTGTCGGACGTGACTAGGGCGATTAAACAAACACCCGAGAAAAATAATAGCTATTATCACAAACCACAGAGAATATTAATATATTGCAATACGGTGACAAGCAGCATCTCTGTTACTATAAAATTATCAAAGGTGTCAAAATTTAACCGGCTTCTTTAAATTGAAGTAATATTGTAAAATATACGGCATGTGTCAAGTTACGAGTCATGCGGTGCAAAAGAAAGACGATTTGGCCTAATTCGGCTTTACGTACGTAAGTTAACAGACAGACCATTATTGTGTTCTTTGTTTAATTTGTAGCCGTATTATAAACAGTTTTTGCCAATTGTGTAAATGAAAACAGTTTGATGCTGGTTTGCTATGTTGTTGGTATCTTCGTATAAATCTATTATTATACGGTTCCGAGCAGACACACAAAGGAAAACGAGTTCGAGTTACGTCTTTTACTAA
The DNA here is from genome assembly GCA_025642065.1 of Paralvinella palmiformis. NCBI lineage: Eukaryota > Metazoa > Annelida > Polychaeta > Terebellida > Alvinellidae > Paralvinella > Paralvinella palmiformis. The sequence continues at coordinate 94,164 of JAODUP010000016.1, forward strand.
CTCCCCTTTCTTAGCCCACGTTGCATCGATCGGGATCGTTCTCAACACCATAACGTGAGATGGTTGTCGTGTAGATAGCATTGAACGAAGTTGATATCCTGACAGATACCATTTTCATTATAGATTATATTGCTATCACGCATTTATCTCATTCAAAAGATTCATTCGAATACATTTACTGGTGGTGAACATTGGGCACACATACACGCACGCACGCACGCACACGCATGCACACAATCATAACTTACACACGGATACATTGTTCAAGAATTGGATGAACCAAGTAGTTGAGTCTCGCGTTTGTTTCTGCGATGTCCCACATACATGAGGCCTTTATTTGTCCATCTGGATCATCGTCTCCAAAAGGACCAACCTTGACATGGAGTATAAACATCAGAACACGTTCAGATAGAGTTCTGACGTGAACGTCAATAACACATATAATAGCCAACACTTTATTCGTAGGTGATTTCAATTTCGATTTTTTAAAAGGAAAACATAATTATCAAATTCGTTTTGCGTATAATTGTTTGAACGTTTACTTATGTATTGTATTATACTCATTTCTATGAGAATGCTGTAAATTAATTTCTAGGATTTGACTACGAAATGCGGGAGTCCGTATAATGGCAAATTGTCTCCTAGAAAGGCGACGGAGTCATCCTTAAGACAGACACTGAATATATATTTAGCATCACTTCAAGTTGTTCAACAAATCGCAGACGATAGTATAGTCTGATGATATACCACACCTGACGAATGATAATAGAAATATTGTTAGTAATTATCATATATTCTGTTTTGTATTAAACATTTACTTCCTACGGGCTACCCATTAAACGGACGAAATCTCTACTCGACATATTTCTATAATAAGGGCTGTCGTGTGGAGTCTGTGTGTCTTTAAGAGATACATCCAGATTTCGACGATGTACATTTGAACCTTAATTAGGAAAACTGGACCGAAATTAGTTCTAAATTGGATCGTATTGTCAGCAAACGCCGTGAGTGGGATTATCATTAAGTTAATTAGAGCGGTAATTCGAAAATTAAAACGAACTTAATCTTATTCGACGATAATGATCAGTTCTTGGCTTCGATTATGGCCCAAAAAAACCCCACACACCTCGGAATCAAGTTTTAACACGATCTGATAGGATCTGTTATCTGAGAAATTCTCTCAGGGTCTATACATTCATCAAATATTTGAGCTATATAGTATATAGTTATAGATACTGTTACCCCTGCAGTGCACTTGTCCATTTGTAAATATATACAAATCTATGGGACCACCACCACCACCACAAAGCATAATAACAACGGAAAGTAAACAAATCATCTTTAAAAACGTCAAAGAAAAGTTTTATTATATTTTCTAAGGAGCCATAACTGATCTATTTATATTTATTAGGAGGCTCATTATTTATAATATTTAGTTTATCTATAAATAGACGATATCTTCTGCTAGTTGATAATTAATTTAAATCGAGTGACATTACTTGTGATAATACTTAAGCGGTAATGGCAAACAGAGTGTACCTGTTGATACTGATCTTGTGTATGTATGTAAGTGCGTATATATATATATATATATATATATATATATATGAGAGAGAGAGAGAGGTTAGTAGATTTAATAATTAGTTCATGATAACAATGATCTTACTCATTGACTTTCCTTTTATAGGTGACTGATCGTAATATGTTGCTAATTTCATTTGACAATACTTATATGTAACTTATGATCATCTATTTTCCTTTCTCTCATTTTTCTCTCTGTACTACTGTTTGTGCGTGCGTGCATGCGTGGATGTGCGTGCGTGCGTGCGGTGTGCGTGTGTACATTGGCATCGGTAATACCATACTTTTAATTAATTTTTATAATTTTATACCACGGTAAGCGTTTGTACATGAATCGGTCTCATCACGAGTATACTATAATAATATATCGGAGTAAGACGTAACAGTAATATCTGACATTGATCGAGTTTTGAGACAAACCTACTTCTAATTGATTATATTTTGATCTTCTGTTATTTTGGAGCATTATCTCTGATGACATGAGAATAGTGTTATTTGAGTTGAACATCATATTTGTTTCTTCTAATCTCTCTCTCTCTCTCTCTCTCTCTCTCTCTCTCGCTGTGTGTGCGTGTGTGTGTGTGTGTGTTGGGAACATTAATAAATTAAACGCTGTTTCATGCAATCATTCTAGTTGTAACGGATATGAAAGGAATATTTTAGTGTTTTATATATATATATATATATATATATATATATATAGAGAGAGAGAGAGAGAGAGAGAGAGAGAGAAGAGAGAGAGAGAGAGAGAAGAACAAGAAACAATTTTTTACAGTTGATAAATACGCGAATCATTTAACTTTCTATTCACAAATGTTTTTTCCAAAGTAAACTTGCTATGAATGAGTTAAAAGAAAAATACACCTGATGTTACAAAAGTTTCTTATCAGTTATAAGCATCTCTCTCTCTCTCTCTCTCTTTATATATATATATATATATATATATAAGAGAGAGAGAGAGAGAGAGAGAGAGAGTCAGCGATAAAATCACGTATTGTCTGATATTATATAGTCAAATATAAAAGATCTACTCTAAATATATCTGAAGACCTCTCAGTCTGTCATATGTCACCCGAGTACCAAATGACACATGAAATGTCAGAATATGGATACTGATTGATTAATCGTTTGCCGTTTTTATTATTGCATCTATTGGTTCGAAATAGTACACGGATTGTCGCAATTACTGAGGAAATAGGAAATTTTCCTTGGGACGGAGGATAAATTAGAAACATCTTTACAACAGTCAGGTAAGATGAATGAAGATCGGGTTACATACGTCTAAGCCGTTAGCGAGATAACCTGATAGAAACATCTAAAATGATTCACCTAAACAAATCGTACCCACACACTTGCCCACTCGTCGGATAGTCATTCTAAATACCAAAAACAAACTGGCTACGCGGCCATTTTTGGCAAAACAATATAAACCCTTTTTCATCTTGTTGTGGCCAAGTTATTCATGACGATATACAATTAATAGTCAAGGCGAAACGACCATCATAATTCAGATTTCTAGGACTTGTTTACCAGAGAAAGATCTCTATTTTTGGAACAGATGCTAACACGCTGGCAAATAAATGAAATTCCTTCGCTCTTCTTTGTATACTGGTAGATCTATCTGCACATCGCTTTAGCTCGGGGTCCCCAAGAAACAAAGGATAATTATAGTAAATATTTATAACGTTATGACATAACGTTCAGACAAAAACATTATGATGGAATTCAGATTCTTTGAAGCAATGCAGGTCATCATTATACGACGAAATAAATTGACAAGAAGTATATTATAAAAAAAATATTATAAATTTGTTATTCTATATATATATATATATATTAAATTAGAGTTTATTCAGGAATTATATGAATGTATAGTACTGCCTTAATTAGTTGTTCTAGGTGTGACCTATATTAGGAAGGACTGACATGTTTGACAACTTGCTTTCATTTAGCATGCCAGACTTCGAATTGACATCGAGGAGAATGCGTAGAATGTGCCCCTCCTTAATTAGAATAGCAGCGCATTTAATATAAGGTGACATCAAAATATTTGCCTTAAATTAGGTAAGACTCCAATTAAAAACCCGACCTTTGTGGCGAAGCCATCGTTTACTGCAAGCTAAAACCCTTTTGCTGCACTGATCTGTTCCTCGGTTCCATTCTAAATACACGAATGCGGGACAGACAAAGCAACGGGCGGAGGAGTACGCGGTGTGTTGTTAACCAAATCCGTTTGATGCGCGTGGTTATGGCTGGCCCCGCCCACTTTTGGGAATAACTCGGCCACATATCGCCAGTTACTTGGTTCTTTGTTCTCCGAGATCTCTCATCGACCATCTACTACTGTGATAGGTCTATTGCTGGTTGGCTGGCTGGTCAGGCACAGCTTCACTGTGTTGCGATGACCAACCAAGCATAACGTACCCGCATCCCGGGTCGAATAACGACACATCTCGTCAGACGGGAGCACCCACCCAACGAGGCGTGTATCTTTAGTTGGATGGCCGCACGGCGTAAACGGAAAATGGTCTTTTGTGCCCGCTCGGTAAAGCCAAAGGTGTGCCAGGTGAGGATTTAATGGTCTCGATGACGTCTCAATCCCGACGGTCAAAATTATAACGATTAACGGCTACCCGATTTTCTCGGCCGACCAGCTAAGTGGAGGACGGGGATTAGGTCGCCGATTGCGGGGGTCGTCGATTCAGACTGTGCCCCCTGTCAGTGACAATCGGTCAGCGGAAAGCTACCGTTTGCGACTGACCCGGGTGTAAAACTTAGAGCCATTGGCGCTTTTATAACGTACGGCGATCAACAGACACACACATACACACACAAAAGGAGAGAGCTCGGTGTAAAAGGTAGACAGGTATAAATGGTGACCTGGTTATTAAGCGGCGCACGCGCGCTAGGGCAGTGGTCGGTGCTTAAGTCCGATACGCGCCTGTGATACGATTCGTTGCCAGTTTTTCATGGTGTGTGTGTGTGTGTTTTCTCACTTTCTGTCCACCACTTCGTATCGTCGGCAGCGTGTTGTTCGTGGTCCGGGGCCGTCATATCGTAGGAATCCGACGATGTCCGCTCATCGGCGAGTCGTTCCAAAATGTCGAACTCCGACGACGCGACGACGACGAACGAAGGAACCGGCGACGAATGGAAGCGTGGAGTTGTAGTCGTCACGGCGTACGTTTGTTGTTTTGTGGATAAGGCGACGGGATGCGGTGTAGTAATTTCTACCTAAAATGATCGCTCTCGAGGCTCGTGGATTATCTTTGTAGTTAGAATCAATTTCCACCCGAACGAGAGAAAAAACCTCACTCGCTAGGCTAGCGGCGGCCGCGGAGTTAAAACTAATAATGAGCTAAGATGAACCTGTTCGGTGACTTGAGCAAGTATTTGTATATTTGTACGGCGCAGAGGTAGGGGTGATTTCAATAACCGATGTACATATCCGATATAACTGCCTGTATACATATACATACTAGACACGGCTTTGTAGCCAACTGCATGGGGATTTGGTCTGAACCCGAACTAATATAAAGCGCCTGTCAACGCTGGTAATGGTAGGTTGGTCAGGTATTGTATATAACAACTACTAACTTGGGATACGTCCCATTATAATATTGTTAGGCATATAGATCTACTCATCTAGTATTTACAGTAATCTAGTAGTATTTTGATACTTATAACCTTATTATAATTACTATACTCCATAATATAGTCAGTATAGATGTAGTTTTTTCCGGGTGATGGGTATGACCTCTGACCGGCTCGGCCTCTCGTTAACCAAACAGCCGGAAATTAAATAACGATATGATAAATAATTAAATGTCCGTGAGGGAGCACACCTGTTTTGTTGACGTCAGCAGGATATTAATGTGAAAGTCACTTGTTATACTTGTATGTATTCGTTTTGTCATTTTCCCTTTCATGTTAATGCTAGTTGTTAAACACACACACATATATAATATATATATATATGCACACATACATTTCCAATCATCATTATCATCACATTTATATGTGTCAATATTAACACCTTTTCAATAGACTATTACTAGTAATACCAGTAACTTAACATAGCAGGTTTACTCCTCTAGTCTAATCCTTAGAGTTGGACCAAAAAATCATATTTATATATAAATGCTATATAATATGACTGTCAGTTTCAGTAGAGTTGGTCACCATTCATATATCTAAATAAAAAATTGTAAAATGACTAGTACATGAAAAGTGCATCTCTCAATGGGGGGGGGGGTATTGATATATATATATATATATATATATATATATATATCAGAACTATACACTGGTCTTAAACTAAGTGTTGATACCCCCAACCTCTCCTCACCAAATGAAGATGTCAATCTTAATAGCTGTAGAATAAACAACTTTTCTTGGCTCTTGTGTTCAAATGGCTCCTTGCCTGTTATGTTCTCTGTGTATGTGGGGGGGGGGGGGTTCAGCAGTGAGAAAGAACTGGCACAAAGAATTACAAATTGTGTTTAGAACATCTGGACCATTCATGAGATAATCAATAAAAAATAGTGAATTATCCAACTAAGACATAGTGTGTGGGATGGGGTGTATGTGTGTGTGATATCTTAAACCTTTTTCTTCTTTCCCTTTTGTTGAATTGCCAATTATAAAGATGTGACTCGCCTTTTATTAATTTTGTTCTGGGTACTCCAAGTCCAAGAACACACTGTGCTGTCAAACTCTTGACTCAAACACGTATCTGTAGGATTTGTTACCTTAGGGAGTCATTCCTTGGCTGTATGTCTCGGACGTGACCAGCGCAGAGACCAAATAACTCAACTTACCAACAACAACAACAACCAGTACTGTTGTGTTAATAATATTTTTAGTAGCTGATAGTTTGACCCGTTGTAACTTAATGTAATCTAGCTCATCTTATCTGAACATAAATTTTATGCTTGTGACATTATCACTTTGAACATTGTGCTAGTTTAGATTTATGCAATGATACAGTTCTGTGTTGTTAAAATTTAATGTTATATTTGGTTCCGTATAGTCTCAGAAGTAACGTTTGTATAGCCAGAAGTTAAACATTGTAATCACCAAACGTAAAGATTTACTGATAGTGGTGTCTTCAGTATAGTTTCAACGGTGCTCTTCATGTTTTGGTTTATTTAATACCAACTGGTGCTCCTCATTTTAAAATCTTCAGGTAATTATGTTTTTACAATTTACCTGAAGTTTATGCAGATCTCCATATTTAGATTTGACCATCCAGTTTCATGATTGAATGGCTCAGATATGGCTCAATTCTGATATCTCATCTTAATAAGTTTTATATAAACAAGGTTTAGTATATCTGTCATATGATATTTTTGTAGTATTCTAATTTTTTTTGTAACTGGTTTGTTTAGCACTAGTACGTAAGCTGTTATTTGGGATGCACCATCCATAACTAACTTCGCTACTGTTTTCGATGCCACTTTGCCAGTCTGTTGCATTTTGACACTGACATTCCTCGATTTCAATAGTTGCTGTATGAATGGACAGTTTCTTGATAACAGAATTTCCCTTGTTCCTGTAGATATTTACATGTTCCTAATAATACTACAACAGCCGAGTTTGGGGGAAGAAGTTCCAGTACCCTCTAATAGAATAAATGAGAATAGGGTCTAGAACCTCGTCCAGATAGATTTCTGCATTATTGAAGAGTGTCACTACTTCAATATGTATTTTTGGTGCTGTGATAACACAGTGCACTGTACTACATCCCAGTCAAGAGTGTTAACCTGTCTCTCTCTCTCTGTGTGTGTGTGTTTTAGAGTGTGGAATAAAGCATTGGCTTCACAACTTTGAACTATGGATGATTCACCAGGGAACTGAATTCCAAAGCCACCTTTTATTCTGAGATATGTGTAATGTTTCACCTGACCTAAGTCAACATGCAACAAAACTCTTATCATCGGAATCACCTACAGTCGTGGTGTCTGGGAGTAAAAGAACCAAGTTAGATCAGGGCAGTTGTGAGAATGTTAATGTTAATTGCCTGAGCAGCAGTAATTTTTCAGTTACTGTATCTTTCTTCAAAGGAACACTTTTATATACAAACTTTATACCTCAATTGCTGCTGTCTTCAAAGGTCAGTTTGTACAACTGACAGGTGTTATGAAGGGATTACACACAAAAGTGATAGCTTAATTGCTATTAGAAAAATTACATTTGTGCTAAAGCAGACAGTTCTGCCTCCATAGGTTGCGCGCTGTTCAAACTGTATATTAAATATTTTCAAATCGGACCTAATGTCAGTCAGTGATACAACCGATATAGTTATAATAATTTTATTTTACTAGTTAGCCTTCAATACCATAGTACAGACTGAGCATAACTGGACTAAGGAAAGATAGTTCTATTCCCACATACTGAATTGTATATAGAATTAGAGTTGTTATATATAACACACCAACCGCGCGAGCTCTGCCCATTGCCACCACTCGAGATGTGATGCAGTGAATTTATTCTCCAGTCTGAGTACTTATAATCCTTTAAGAGCGTATTGTGTCTGCTGCAGTAATTTAAATGTTGGATTCCCAGGCTAAACGGCCTTCTCTCTCTCTCTCTGTGTGTGTGTGTGTGGTTTTCAGCTGATCACTTCGTTTCGATTGAGCGTGGCCCACTGTCCATACGTCCCAGGTGTGACCAGCACCGGGGTTACCAAGTAATCATTCAGTGAGTCAGTTGTTGTATACGTAGTGTACATGTTAAAGACACGGTTGCATTGACCAAAAATCTGTTAGAAATATCACATCAGCTAATTGTTGCTGTTACTATATCACATTGCTTGAAGCGATGGAAAGGATGGAAATTTAACCAATTTACCTGTGTTTGCGGAATGTCTCCCCAGAGAGTCAACCCTCACTCATGTATCCCAGGTGTGACAGGCACATAAGTTAAACACCCCCCCCCCCACACACACACAATTATATAATATTTCTATCGTTTTATTTCCTTGCTACACTGTTTCTTGTATGTAGTTTTTCACTCCACATCAGGGTCAGATGTATTCCGCATTACTCATATTTGTCCTTGCTATGCCAGACCTTGTTACTGGCGATACTCTTTGTCCTGTGCTACACAACTGTAAGAATAATATTGATTTTTCTAGTCCACTGTCATTTTAGTGCTATTTAGGATGACTAACCAGTTGAGCTTTATCTGTATTGCTGATGTCATTTTGAGAGGCTAACAGATAGCCGAGTCATTACTTCTCAGATACGGAGAGCATTATCACTAATATTAGATGTAGGTGATTAATGTGTAATATTTAACAGTCAGGTTTGGAAATTAGCGTTGGGCCGGCGTGTTCATCATGCCTGCATTTATCCCTCGTTCTCGGAATGTTCTGATGCTGGCAGGCATGGCTTTGTCTGTGGGATATTTCATCTTTAACCGTCTTCTTTCTCTAGGACTCATCCCACACGCTAAGTCCAATCAGAAAATTAACTTATTCTAGTATGCTTTGAATGTTTTGTTTAGACTTGGCATGTGACACACGCGCCTCACCTCAAGTCGAAACAAAGCATTCACTTGTTCTAGAACACCCAACTGGCTGCTACATTTTGGTGGTATGTGGCTTCACAAATACCACATTAGCCGCACATATTGTTTCTCAAATGAAAAAAACAAAACTCCAATAAAACAACAGATACTATTTAGTTTTCATTAAGTTGATAAATAGTTTATATCCTTGGCCTCCAGGTTTTGTGTTAGGCGTGTAGATTTTGACAAATGTGGGGTGAGAGGTTGATGGCTTAATTAATTTTGATCAAAATTCTAACATACATACATGGGGGTCAATTCCATTTCATCAATACCATAAACAAATTCATTAATTCCAAATCTCAAGTTCCCCCCACAGGCTTCACAAAAGTAGATACAGTGGACTGCATGTTGTGCATTCATCGTTGTAGCAAGCATTGTTTTCTTTGGAAAAAATTTAAAAAAGATATAATATTAATTAACATTAATTATCTATTTAATAAAAGTTTTAAATTTTTATTTATTTTGAAAACTTTTATTAGAATTTGTTTTGTGTACCTCCCCGGAAAATATTCGTGAATTATGGATCAGTTACCTGGACATGTTTTATGAGATTTGATGTTGCATGCCAACTGCTAGACACTAACAATAACATTAGCCGTGCAGTGTTTACATTGAAGACTGACTATACTGGCATCTTTGGGAAGCAGAAATTGCTCAAACACCCAACAGTCTCTGCTTGCCATACTGATTACATAATAAATAATTAGAACTCATCCTTTTATAGTGACATTATGATTACGGTAAAAGAATATAAAGAGGCAATTGTGAGTCGTAATTAATTAGATAACTTCTATTCTTTTAGTGTGCCCACAATGTCATTTATGAGTCATAATTGACTCCTTTTATTCTTTTAGTGTCATCACATAATTTATAACGGTTTAATCCAAATATGAATTCCTACTCGCTGTTCAACCACATTCTGAAACACTACATCAAAGGGACCAGTTAAACTAATTGAATATTCACTGTGATTCAGATATGGCACATGATAATCCAAGTAAGCAGATCATGAACTATTACATCAAAGGCCTAATTATCAAATATGAGTAGCAGTAGATTCCGTGAAGATAGACATGATCAATTCCAATTAAAAAAATCAATTCAAAATTGTAAACAAATTCCAATTTTGGAATTGGAATCAACTATTAATTTCAATTCCAAAACCGAATAGAACCCATGTCTGAATTATCGTACTGATGGATGAGCAGGCACACACAAAATCTATTTAAATGAAGACAAGTAATCAGTCTATTTCCTTGTACCATTGTTTTTGCGGAAAGCCACCAACTTTTTCTTCCCAACTCATTATATTTATAATTATCATCAGGATCGTCAAACATAATCTCCTAATCTGTATTCTAATATGTATTATCAACAGCTGTCAAGCTCGTGATTCAAGATAGTTGTTGTCATCGTAATACTGGAATAACCAGTAGCTAATCTCCCAACACGACTGTATTGATCATACTGTACAGTCTGTACCACTTCCAGTGTCATAGGTCAATTAAAAGTCATCAGTGTTTACAGTTGTCATATCTCTGTCATGAGCCTGACTGGCTGCAGGGTTCAAATCCCAGCATAACTATGTCTGAAGGCTATTTCATCTATCATTTTGCCTTATTACCATTATAGACCTCTTGGGCCATTTAACAACATCTATGCATCTTGAACATCATCTAGTCGTTGTATATAAAACAATCTCATGCAGTGTTAACCTTGTACTTACACATCTTAAACTATAACTATTTCCCACAAAAATGTCAAAAATAATGAAGTGCTATTCAGAATTGCCGCCAAATTGAAATCTATCAATCGGTCTGGCCTCATATTTTAGTTACCAACTCGTTGATATTTTACCTGCTGATTCGAGTACACAGATATTGTTTGTTTCATGGTAATACTGAGGTTAAACAAAGGCTTCACTTTTGCATGCTACATTGTGTTTTTAATAAACTTGTAGTTGTTATTGAACCATTAAAAAAGTGTCCAAGCACAGTTAATTTTATATAAATATGAATAAGTGTGTTTTTTAAAGGTCACAGGTATAGGTTTCCCAAATTAGTCAAAATGTTAGTGTTAAATAGTAAAATCAATTTCAATCAGAGATTTTTTTTTCTCCCTAGAAACAAAGACCCCAAACACTCCACGTGGCCTTCTTTAACCTGTGTTATGTGTTCAATGTCGTCTTTATTAAACATATAAAATGATGTCTTGTGTCGCATACAATTTTGCACAGATACATACATCAAATACCAATGAATAACTGATTATATCCGACGTGTAAGTGGCCGTCAAAACCCTGCCCGAAACAACAACAACCCGAAAATTACCCCCCCCCCAAAATTGCTAAAAAGACACACAGAGGGCGGCACATCCCTGTGTAGACTAATGTAGGCCACATATGGAAGCGCACCATCCATCCACCGGCCTCCCGTATACAGACAAATACCACTACTTATCAATTAAACATATCCCAACACAAACAAATACACACGAATCAAACTCTTGTTGTGGGCCGGGTGTCCATGGAACAAGTGGCTGCTCTGACTCCACGTATGGACTTGCTGCAGCTAGTTCCTCACAATAAATACTGTCTGACCTTTTTCGCGAGTGATTCAAAGTTATAAGGCTTGTTATCCCTGAGAATAATACGTCAAGACGCATGTATACAAAGCTGTGGCTCTGCGATTTCCTTTCCCATTTTTCAAAGGCCACTCTCATGCCTGCAGTTTAAGTAGGAATAGTACTAAATGATGTTGCGTGTGCATGAAGCACATATTAACCGCATGGAATGTTTCATCTTTCTATATCTTGTTGTCTTCGTTACTGAATAATTATGATAGACTCAAGTTGTACATTATTTGTTTTCTGTCTTTAGTGAAGAAAGAGAGAGACTGGAGGAGCTGAAGGAGGCTCAGGAAAGAATTGCTTATATCAGAGCTGCTGGTACCAGCTCCAAGTCTGGTGTTGTTAGAAACCAATCCAGATCAAGAGACAGAATCCAGAAACGTTCGGTTGGCAATGACGTACGCTCGCCAAGGGATATAAACAAGGAAAGGACTCCATCCACATCTAGTAGAGAATGTCAGAACACTGTGGACATCAGAACTGAGGGCACCAACAGTGGGGTTAATGGTGCTGATGCAACAGGCCATTGCTGTGATCAACTTCGCGACGATTTGAAAGATCCTGAAATGTTTGCCCGTGCGACCAAGGCGATCCAGGAGCACGTGAAGGACGTAACGGAGAAGACCCGCGCATCGTGCTGCATCGGCAGAGCGCCCGTCAAGAAGGAGAGCTTGAACAACCAGTACAACACCCAGTTTCATGGCGGAGTGAAAGAGACGAACTTCAACCACCACCCGATTAATGGCATTGTGAATTGCAACCAGAACTTTCAGCAGGAAAATCACCGTCCTCTTCCGGAATACGCCTACAGCCCACCACCTCCATATCACAGTGAGCACCATGTACACCAACCGAAGCCGAGCCAGTATCATGGGAGTCATAATCGTGCGCGATCGCCCTCGCCGCAGAAGACCACTCGTGGACAGTATCCTGGTGACACAAGGACACCTCCACCGCCCAAACAACCACCTCCATTAATCATCAGTGGCAATAATCCAGGATTTATTGGTGCTCCGGATCAGAGACAAGAACGTTGCCAGTACATTATCAATGAAGGTACCAGCACAACATACATCAAAGGGCGCTTGCTTGGAAAGGTTAGTGTTGTTTCTTGTATTTTATAAGTGTGTGTATGTATATATATATATATATATATATATATATATATATATATATATATATATATAACATACCTGTTAGTATACGCTTATTTTGAGTATCAGCGAGACAGGGAGATGGATGAACTGAATTATATGAAAGCATTTAGAATGGTCTTCCATAGCTCAGTTAAAGGACAGTCTATCATTTCAGTCTATTGCTTTGATGCAGTGTAATGATGACTTGAACAGTTTTCCTCACTGGAGGACTGTTAACTTAAGTTGAGAATTATTTGAAAAATAGAACAGTCCATTAAAGTGTGTTTATTATTTTTGTTTTTTTTGTCAGGGGAAATTATTTTTATTACACCTGCCAGGAAACTGCTTAAGAAAATATTTGAAGTTGTTTGATTTGTAGCATTTAATTTTATGAACTATTTGTGATTTTTAATTAATTTAATTCCTATTATGTAAAAAATAGTTAATCACTGAATGTTTTAATTGATCAGTCATCCAATATTTTGATGAAATCGTGCACTGTTACACTCTATCTTGTTATGAGAAACTGGCAATTAATTCCCCAATATTAAATGTAATGTATTGTGTCTCTCTCTCTCTAATGTACATTAGCTGTGTGTGATTGATGACTACGAGGAGGCTGTCATTTTCCGTTCGGAATCCCACCATTCATTCATTGGTGTCACTTTAGTAGTTTGTGTGTTGATTGATATATCAGTGGCGACAACATAGCAGGTCTTCCAAAAATAGTTGACGGGAGAGACTGTGCACATGCTTGTGTGGATAGACAGACATACAGAAAACAGCCACAGATAGGATGAGTCTATGTATGCTTATACAAGCAGGTGTTGACACGCACAGCCATTTATCTGCTTTATTAGCATAATCACGTCATTGATATTTGTTTGATCAGTTTTACGCAAAAAATGACCGGATATTAATAAAGAAATTTGAATTTGATGACCTTCAGTTTAAATAACTGGTTGGTAGTCTAATGGCCGGTTGCTGATACCTTAATATTCCATCTCCACTAAGATTTGTTACACTTCTTAGTTTAAACGCTTTAATGGTTTTGGTTCTTACCAGCCCACGTCTAATTAACCAACTTTTGTTACCAGGGTAGAAGAAGTCCTTGGAGAAAATCGTGATGGATTTTGTATGCAGACTTTTTTTGAACCATTTTAACATGTAATACATTTCAAATAAATAAGTAGATTACTGGCCGTAATAGCCCTGAAATATGATATTTTTCAAAGGTCTTATTGTTATTTATGCTACTGATAATAGCAGCTAAGTGTTGTTCAAAATTCTTATTGGGTTTATTTTTTTAAATATTTTTTTATTGGTGTATCACTGTACAACTTCTTGAATTGTTTCGGGTAGTAAGGGTGCTTTATTAAATCTGCATTATTATTATTATGTGTGATTTGTATATACAGTTATTCCCACTTGAGTAATTCTTGAAGCTCAGATTCTGGTCTCCAAAACGCCCTCATTTGATTAGACCTTTTTTGTACTTAATTAGTAATCAAAGTTGTTAACGCATTTATTCTCAGTCACTCAAACCTGTTTATCAGTTATTTATCTGCATTACTACGCAGTTATCTTAAAAAGGTGACATACATACCTCTGCTGCAACAGGTGTTATTAATCACACAGTTTTGTTTAGATAAATTATTATTAATGATACACCACATACGATGTTAATCATACCTTTGCAATAATAATAATTTTGACATCTTCACATACAAGTTGAGATGAAAAATGTCCGTTAATAGTTAAAGTGAAGCTTCAGATTCTAGTTTGTATCAGAAATGAGTAATTAAATTACTATAAGTATATTTCTTAAAAGCACAACAGCCATTCAAAAGTATTTCTAAGTACAACTACAAGCAGAATGCTATAAATATTATCTGTAAACAAACCAAAGTCATTATGACAGTTAATTCTGTCGCCATTAATAAATACGATAGAAAGCATATTTGATGGGAAAGAAATGCAAATCACCAATAATTAACTCCTCATATAATTAATAAAATCGGTCCTGTTTCATTACTTCCATAAGAGCTAATTTCACACATAATTTACCACCGGACCAATCCCTGGGCTTTGTGCATGAATATAAATAACAGGTTGGCTGGTTTCTTTCTGCCAATGTTATGTATTTATTGCTTGTGCAGTTGGCATGATAATGCATTTAAGTACTTATTAACGAGAGACACCGTATTATGGCATAAAATCAGGCGATAGACATTCTGCTTAACTGAAATATGCTTACGTCACATTTGGTCTTAATATAAGCTGATATCCTATTATATTACAAAAACTAGATTTGTTCTGCAAAATTATTGAGCCATTCCGCCTATTACCACAAAACCTGTTTCAGGCAGTTTGCAGGCCTTGTAATATTTAAAAAATCCTGAAACATAACAATTTGGTTTCATTTTAATGCTCTAAATGGGCACTTCGACATAAAAATTCATAACAGAAAATCGCAGAAAATTCTATGCTCACATTCTTTTGACATCCAGCAGGTAATTATCTATATATTTCATGATACACTGTTTTATACTTCTAGCTTGCCGCTGAATTTGTTTGGCAGATATTTAGTGTTCACTTATCTATTTTAGACCACAATCCCACTGTTTAGGATAATAATATGGGTCGAATCAGCCATATCTGGAAAACAAAATGATATATTTATGGGGACACGATTATATCAGCGTAATTTGTAAAATAAAAAGGGAGATCGTCTAGTGCAAACTGTGGTACAGTGGTTATAGCAGTCAGAATTCAAAGCATGTAACCTCCTAATTTGTGGATTTGAAACTGACTTATACCGGTGTTTGTGGTTTGTTTCCCCAGGGAGTGATTTTTTTGCCCGTATGTCCCAGTTAAACACACTGCTGACTCACTCAGACACAGTAGGCCAAAAATT